>CM050166.1:39898403-40050903 GCA_027410445.1 Discoglossus pictus | reverse complement strand
GGTCACATGAACTTTTCTTGCCAACTGATATGAGGTCATCAACTGAAGTTAGAGGAACAAATATCTCACCTTAAAGAAAGAAAAGGGTTCTTCACAGTAAGAGCACTCATACTGTGGAACTCACTACCAAATGAGGATGTGATATAAAGACTCAATAGATAACTTTAAAAAGGGGTTTGATATATGTTTGAATACAAAAGGGGTGCAGGGTTATGTCAGCTAAATAAGGACTAGATTACAATAGGTTTGCTAAAATGCTTGCAAAGGCAAATTTTCTTGGCAAGCGTTAATTTAAGCTATTTATCGACACTATTACATTGCACCATGCTCACTAAATTTAAAGTGACATGGACAGTTTCTGGATTTTTGCTAGGAATATAATATAGCTCTGCATCTATTTATTTGTATGTACTTAATTTATTAAGAAGTGCTTATAAGCTCTGTTTTTACTGCCTAAAATCATAGGAATAGTACCTGCTTTGATCTGCCATCTGCAGCGCATGAAGACTCAGACTCTGTAGTACTGACTGTGCAGTGTTCCATATTAGCCAATCAGTGACCATGTCTTAGCAGCATGTTGCAGAGGCTTTAACCTGATTGGCTAGTATGAGACACTGCACAGTCAGTATTACAGTTGGTGCCTTGACAGACTCAAGCAGGTAGTATTTGTATGTTTTTAGACAGTAAAAACAGAGCTCATAAAGCAGTAAAAACAGTACTTAATAAAATAAAGTACATCAAATTAAATAGATATGTAGCTATATTATATACCTAGTAAACTCTAGAAACTCTCCATGTCCCTTAAGCAATAGCTAATGGCATTACTGGATGAAGAACCATCTGTCACAATTAGCTTGAGACATCTGAGCATGTAAAGGGTTACACAGGAGCAACGGCCATTTTTTTTTACATTTTTTAGGTGATGTGCTGAGTAGTGATATAATTGGTCTGAGGAAAAATCCGCTTATGAAGATCTATAAACTTAGGCGCGATCTAAAGGTATTTCTCCATCAAACACAGAAAACAGCCTTAATGATAAATAAATAAGTATAGGATTTTCTAATTTTATATTCCTGTTTATTTTAATAATAATATCAATTGTACTTAATACCATTGTATGCCCATTTATAACATTTCCAAAATATGTCACTACCTCACACAAAAACACAACTAAGATTCTAATACACATATATTGTCTCGACTATTGCAAATCGCTTCTTATTCGACTGCCCACCACTCGCCTTTCCCCACTTCAATCCGTAATGAATGCCTCTGCCAGACTCATCTTCCATACACAATGTTCAGTGTCGCCAGAATAAAATTTAAAACTATGACCCTAACTTACAAAACGAACCCCTGAACATTTCTGCTCTCATCTCCAAATACCGCCCCACACTCCCGCTTCATTCTGCTAACGACCTTCTTCTTTCCTCCTCTCTTGTCACCTCCTCTCATTCCCGCCTCTAGGACTTTTCTCGTGCTGCCCTTATTCTCTGGAAACCCTTGCCTCACTCCACCAGACTATCCCCCTGCCTTAAATACTTAAAAATTAACTACTATACTCTCTTTAAAGAAACCTATGACTTTCTATCCTACTACTATACTGTACCACACACAAACATTAACCTTTAGATTGTCTGCAAGTTTCAATCCTGCAAGGTGCTTTGGGGAAAGCGATATGGACACCGAATTCCAAGCTCAAAGACCGGGCCCTCCATTCTTTGCAATGTGTTAATTTTGAATTTGTCGTTGCCTAGAACTTAACTTATGTATAGCTCTACAGAATATGCTGGCACATTACAAATAAGCGATAAGAATGATAATAATGCTTTTTGTCAATATATATGTACATACTATGTATCTATACATAGTAAATACATTATTTTATTAAATTCTTTCCTTGTGCACCTACAAACCTTCTAAGCATAACCGAAGGTATCCAGAGGATTATTACATCTTAAATTGCCTTGATGGTGGCAGCTTTATGATACTGATTTTGAGGTGTAGTTGATAAATAAGGGGGGTTTGTGCAATAACTTTATGCAGTTGATAGCTTGGACAAGCTGTTTTGTAGTTATCCATTTCCGCCACACATCCATGCCAGGCATATAGGGTTTTTGTCACAACTGGTGGCACCTGGTGGGATTATTACTATTTTTCTTTTATGAGAGCATCAGTGTTTTATATCTGTACCTGTTGCAGTTATAACATACAAAGGTACTGTGCCCAAGTTGGATCAGTCCTACAGACAGAACTCTTGTTTTTCTGTCCTATCGTTTTATTTCTAAAAATTTACCAAGGGTACTTCATATAAAAGCAAAAGTAAGCAAGTAATGCAGTTAGTGTGACATAAAAGAGGAATCATTGCTGAGGACAGGACCAAAAATGACCTGATACAGGCACTGCTAGAATCTCACAGATACAGTAATTTCATTGTGAGCAATGTATGGCTGGAGAGAGAGAGACCCTGCTTGTTTGCAACAAGGTAGGTTATATCCCCTCTACCTACTCATAGAAAAATAAATCTGCACAACCAGCTGGAGGGTGACACTCCAAGAAATCAATTCTAGCTGTTTTTATGTCACCGGGCCAGAGGAAACCAATAATGAAAACCTGCAGTCTGTCATTGCAGGTAAAAAGGTAACTGTGGGAATCAGGGGCAGAAGTGGCTCTTGTGCACCCACAGTTGGTAAACTCTGAATACATTATCCCTATTGGTACCTTGGGGACATAATGGCATGGAGGAAGGACATATAGAGATTGTGTGTCTGTGTGAACCAGAACCAGCAAGGACCCATGATCTAGGGAGAAGTAGTGTGGACAGAGATGCCCTTAATGATAGTAGTAACACTCTAAGGGAGTGATACAGTCTCAGTCTGAGGACAGCGAGATCCACACTGCCCCATAGAAATGCCCTGAAATACCTGTCCCAGTAATTCGGCAGCACAATGCTATTTCAGAGCACATAACAGACCCTTACAGAGAAATACAGGGTAAGAAATTTTAGCAGGCTCAGCAGACGTATCCAACACTTAAGGGAATAAGATGTCTGGTTGAGCAGCCCCTACCTACTCTGGCAAGGGAAAACAAATACTGGGATAAATGAAAACTGTACAGAGAAACCGTTCCTATTACAGAACAGGAGGACTGATTAGTGGAGATAGTTAATAGTGCCCAGGGAGTTTAGAGAAAACTTGTTAAGGGTAGCTCATGCAACTCCACTTGCAGTGCAATTAAGGTTACACAGACCCAAGTCCTGTGTGTCCCAGTGTCTTTACTGGCCTGGCATGAGCATTAATGTACAGTAGCTATCTACTGCCATTCCTGTTGAAGGGTAAGGAAGCCTGGGGATGTGGGACAGGTCCCTTTAAAGGGATATGTAAGCGAGCTGGATTATGAATGCATCTGATAGAGGAGAATTAGTAGTGTATAGAAAAAAAATTGCATGAAAATATAGCAAAATTTCCTGTGATTGTGTACACCCTTAGAAAATCCCACCTGAATTAGCATAACATTCAAATTCAGAATCAGGCTAATACATTGTATCATTCTTCACCTCAGTGGCTTCTGGCATGCTTAGTGGAAGAACTGCAACAGCTACTTCCTGTGCTCTGTACCAGAAAGATCAAAATATGTACCTTGCTGTGTTTCCTGTGTGTACCCGGCTTATGTAAGTGTCCTGTGGGTTTGAAAGCTAGATTTAACTTTTGTACAAATACATTTGTAAGTAAACTGAACTTTTCTATATAACACATGCTTTTATACACAACTCATTTTCCCCTATCAGATGCATTCATAATCCAGCTCACTTACATATGCCTTTAATTCCTTAACCCATAGTAAAGGAGCCCTATGCATAGTAGCTCTTGGAAGCGCTTTATACTGACATTTCTAGATAATGCTACCCAGACCCTCTAAGTTGTGGCCCTTTTCACCATCAAGGCTGACAAGTTGGCTGATGCCCTACTGGGAATATTTACATAGGTAGGGTTCCCAAATAGATGTTCATTCATCAGTGGACACTATTTATATTCAGTCTCATGCAAAGCCAAAAGATACAGGTACAGCTTCTCATAGCAAGTCCTTACCACCCCCATGGCCTGTGTGAATAAAATAATTGTACTCTAAAGCAAAATGCTTAAAACTTTAGAGGAATCACAAGGACTGGGAGCTGTACTTGTCTCGCCTCCTGTTTGCATATTGAGAGGTGCCCCAGAAATCCACTTGTTTTTCCCCCTTTGAACTCCTCAATTAGGGAAAAACCTGCCCAAAACCTGGGATTGGGGCTTGTAAGGGTGATAAGCTATAGCTCTTCCACCCCACTTCTAGATAATAGGGTGGGGGGACCTATCTATAGCCACCAGACCCATTCTAACGGGTCTTGGGGATAAAAAGTACACATTTAAAAAAATCTACAAATAAAAATGATCTCGTAATAAAATAAAAATGAAACTGAAGAATAAAACAATACAGAATAAAAAAATAAAATAAAATAAATACCAGTAAACAATTAAAAGGTTATTTTATCATTTCAATCCCCAAACCAGCATTGTCAACTGGTACCCAGTATCGTTTCTACAGTCTTGGTAAACACACATTCCAACAACTTGACCATGAAGTCCTTCTTCCTCACTTCAACCCCGATAAACTCTGTTTTGACCTCAATGTTCTTGTGTCCTCTCTATGTGGCCACGGGAAAGGCCAATCCAAAAACCTGATGTTCTAAGGAAATAAAAAACAAACAAAATCTAAAAGAGTAAGAGCTCCTCCTTTGAGGAGCTCTAAGATTGGCCAATAGTAATAGCAAATTCTTTAAGACCCCTCGTTAAGGCTCTGAACCGTCTTAGTGGATTGTCAAAATACTTGAATCTTTGTGGCACTTGTGTTAGATTATCGTGTCTCATGTTATGGTATTAACTCATAGAATCATAGATTGATGCAGATAAGAACAAAGAGCCTATCTGGTTTGCCCATTATATCTACCTAAAAGTTTGCCTTAATTAAGCCTAATGTTTGTAAAGTATGTAACAAATAAACATTAGTTGTGTAGGTCACTTTTAGAGAAAATATTACTTTATAATGACTCTGTTTACATAAAGGATGCCTCCATGTTAAACTTGAGTACTTCCTGATAGCATTTTTTATCCAATAACAAGAGGAAGAAGGAGTGGGGAGAACAATGAGAGATATATCTCCTAGCCCTGGCCCCTCGCTTTATATTCTCGGGGCAGATAACATGTTACATACTAGAGCCACTCACCTTTCAATCAGATCCTTTTCTTTCCTTCTAAATAAAAAAAAAAACATTCTAATTTTGCATACTTTCCTACCTAATTAAACTTTACTTTCTTCCTGACCCTTGCTATTCCTTATCTGTCTATACTTGCCCAGGCTTATGCCTCTTCCATTCCCTTTAGATTGTAAGTGGCAAGCTTTCAATCTGGTAGGGTGCTTTGGAAAAAAACATTTTCTACAAAGATTCTAAGCTCAAAACAGGCACTCCATTTTCTGCAGTTTGTTAATGGCGGTGATCCTAGTTCAAACATACCCCAGCAGAATTGTGTAGTTCTTGTTCTCTGTGGCACAAAAGATCGCTTCTGAAGAGGGCAAGGCCCAAAGGTACAGACAGATAATACTGGATACAGGTTACTAGTGGCCTATGGCAAGACCACTCCCCAATTCAGGATACAAACACAAAAACAGCCTCACACTGTGGATAAGTGAAACTAGAACTGAAAATGTATTGAATTATAGAACAAACATATTTATACATGTCCCATACCACACTCTTGTTTACCTTTGTGTATGTGTGTGATGAAACACATCTGCCTTTTGACCTTGGTTGCTGTAGAAACCCTTGAGATAAAACTCACCAGATATCTAAACTACATTACAGGTGTCTATAGCTAGCTAGGGCAAAACAACCTTGATGTAAATCTCAAGTGTTTGTTCAGGCCTCCCAAGGAGCAGTCATCTGCCTTGAATCAAGGCCTGTATGTTTGCAGATGCGATGTTCTGCAGTTAAGCTTCTGTGCTGAGCATTTTCACCATTTCCACGTTTATTCTGTTCTGTATCACATTTTCCCTCTATAATATATTATAACTAGGATACAAGATAACAATGTAATAATTAAATTTCAACAATGTCAGGCGCCCTTGGCCATATCCATAACTACTGGTAATATAACAGTCACTAAACAAAGTAATCATGACAGTTAACATTTGTACTTTTTCTCGTATTCATTCCCTGCATAGCGCTACAAAATATGTTGGCGCTTTACAAATAAAATTTAATAATGATAATATTAAATAATAATAAATATATGATGGGTGTTTATTAAATCATTTGATTTTTGCAATCTGTTAATTATCACTTCCCCTACATGTTCAGAGGCAGGCAGTTTGTATCTATAAATGCAAGCTCTGTCCTGCAAAAATGTCTCAAACACACAACCTTCACCAACGTATCATAGATGCCTCCAGGGTCCAGTAGAAGCATCACTTTTTTGTAATTAAAAACTAGCTTTATGACATTTCCCCTGCCTAATTATAACCTTAGCACGACACAAAAGTTTTCACGCATACATACTTTGTTTCATCATATAGCAGCCCTTTACATACCCACACAAGAAGCTATTCATTCAGCAGAAATCACTGCTAGGAGAAAAAGACTGAAAAAAAGAACTGTGAACAGATCAAAAATAATTAATAGTTATTTTCAGATGTGCAGTTGAGGATATGAATATCTGATTTGTTAACTAAATAATTCTAGGCAGGCAAGGCAGATCAGAGATTAGGAAGTAAATCTGGACACTAAAATATGGAAACGAGTTCAGAGTTCTTATGGGATATAAATCAGTAGATTTAATGCCTTTGGTAAGACTGCAAGTTGTGGAGAACGCCTGAATGGAAAATAAATGGAGAAATTATTTAATAGATTTGAATGCAATTCAGTGTTTTAATCACATGCGCCTAGGAAGAATGATGTCAAGAGTTGTACCCAATTAAACATATATATATATATATATATATATATATATATATATATATATATATATATATATATATATATATATATATATATATACTGTATATATGCAGCATAGAAGTATATACTGATACCTTTTTATGAGACGAAAATGTACTTTAGATTGACAAACTGTAATAAAATGTACACTCCATAGTCTATTTATTCATCTCTCTCTCTCTCCCGCAATATATATATATATATATATATATATATATATATATATATATATACTGTATGTGTGTGTGTATGTATATATGTATATTCTTCTACATGCCTACAGTTAATATAAAAGACCTACACACCCTTATTGAAATGGCAAGCTTTGGTGATATAAATCCAGAAATTGAGATAGATTAGGGCAGACATTTTACCATCTCCAATGTGACCTTAAAACCAACAAAATTGAGGAGAAAAAAATATAGATGATATATTATGAAAAATAATTGAAATTCTAAATCTACAATATCTGGTCGTATAAGTGTGCCAACCTATCAGCCAATACTTTGTGGAAGCACCTTTTGCATTCATTACAGCAGTAAGTTTTTTTTTTAAATAATTATGAATGCTTGGACTTTGCAATATTGGTCTTTCTAAACAAGACAGTTGAATATCCTTAGAATTGCCAAGGGATCTCACGAGCACAATCCTCTTAAAGTATTTCCACATGATTTCTATGGGATTAACATATGGGCTATGACTGGGCCATTCCAATGCTTTGGATCTTCCTTTTTTGAAGCCATCCTTGGTTGACGTGGAAGTGGGCTTTTGGCTGTTATCATGTTGTAAGGTGAAATTTCTCTTTATCTTCAGCTTTCTGACACAGGCCAGCAGGTTTTGTGCAAAAAATACCTTGATATTTTGGAGCTAGTGATTATCCTATCTATCAGCTAGTTAAAGAGAAGCAACCCCAAAGCATGATGCTTCCACCGCCATGCTTCACAGTAGGGTGACAAGCTTTGTTGTCTTTGTGAGAAATGCCTTCCATCTTAACACCTTATCTCACAGTCCAGACATGTGCAGAATATGGGATATCGTTGTCATATTCAAGGAGTCAGACATTCCTGCAGCTTCTTTAATATTCCTGTAAGCCTTCCTGCTAAGTTTTCTCCTTGCTCTTTCATCAACTTTGGATGGTTATCATGATGTTGGCAATGTTATCAATAAGTGCAAAGTTATTGATATCTATGCTCCTTTGTACATCAAATACCTTTCATATTATTTTCTACTTCTCTCCTGATTTGTACCTTTCAGCAATAAGAGCCCATAGATGTTTTGTCAGCACCTTGCGGACCATGGCCATCCTAGTAGGGTGCAACCACGAAAGCTTCAAGGAAGTTCTACAGTTACAGCAAATTTTTATTTAGGATGAATTAGGATAAGTTTAATTGATGGCAGGTTATGTTACTTCCCTTTATGGTTTTGAATGTGATTGGTTTAATAATTTATAATTATTTAATAATTACTATTAATTTTCTAATCCCCATCATAAAAGGGTGTGCATACTTGAGGTGTGTACATATGTATGCGTGATGCCTCTTTATACCTGAAACATTTAGATATAGTAAAGTAAATGGCGTCACTCATGGACAACACATTATGCTGATCCACTTGGTTTTCATGGTAGAGATACTGGAGTGGGTTGCCAGAACCTCTTGGTTCGGTGGCTGGATTCAAAGACGGGATGCTGTGGTGAAAGCACCTGCAACCTATCCACTGGGCCGCCAGGGAACCCTTAGGTATAGTATAGATGGTTAAAAAAAAAGTCTGTTTTTCTCATTGTCCAGTGTCTTGAGTAAAGGACCACAGTGCTTATTCATTTAAAATATACAATTTTAAAGAACTACACTTGAAAATATGCAGAATGCTTTTCAACGTGAAAATAAAATACAGAGGAGACTTTGAATACACAGGAACTTTCTATTTGTGCAATAGGGATATTGCATCTAAAGCTGCCAGTCCATTCATAGGTATAATTGAATGCTTATTCGTAAATTAAGTACACACCCGTCTGAGAAATGAACAGACAGGATCAGCAGATAAAAGAAAATGATTCGCTGTGTGTATGTTTGTTGCTCTCTATAAATATTTTACCCCTTGTCAAGTTGCTCAAAAATCTTGATCCTTTAAGATATGTTTTATGTGATAAGGAGAATACACACTATATATATTATATATTTTACATGCACAGAATTGCTTAAAAGAGCAATATAAAAGCAATAAAATGTATATGGTATTAATATAGGTGATGCCCTATGTTATATTAGGAGTTTGGGAAATATAACCTAGTGCAGCTGAGATACTGTAGGGAGAAAGAAATGTATAATTTTATTATTTTGAATGTACATGCACTTCCTCCCAATCTGTATCACATAACAGTTCAGGACAAGAGAAGAAAACAAACTACTTTTCTCACTTAAACTTACATTTTCTATTCTACAAACCACTCAATTGTCATACTAAAAATATTATAATGGTTAAAAAATCCTAATTCAGGTGCATGAGAAAAATCACTCGGCGCTTCAGTGCCCATTTAGATGAGTGACAATAATAATAATAATTTTATTTTAAAGAAGCGTGCAATCTATTATTTTCTGTAGTGCATATTTGTCTTAGTAGCTTGAGAAGTTTTTGTCTCCTGGAAGTAGCTCCAAGGCTGGACACCGATGTACTGTCTGGTCATTCATTATTTGCAGAGTTTAGTATTGCCTGTGGGTGGAGGAAAGAAGCAGTGTAGTCCCAATGTACAATATAAATTTATAAACATATCTTTTTTTTCATAATACAGTGTTTTTTTTTTATAAATCAAGGATTTTTTTTTTAATTTTGGTGTACATTGTTTGCGTCATTTAGTTGTGGCTGACCCTCCATGACCTCATGGGCCGCAACACACCATGCTGATCCACTGGCAGATATACTGAAGTGGGTTGCCAGTACCTTCTCAAGGAGGGCCACAGCATAAAGGTCCTGGTATTCCTAGGTGGTCTCCCATCCAAGTGCTGACCAGGCCCAACCCTGCTTGGCTTCAGGTGGTGTGACCTCTTGGTTCCCTAACTGGACTCAAACCCACGTTGCAGCAGTGAAAGCACAGGACCACTAGGGAACCCATATTACATACATACATCTACTTATACAGCATAGTATAAGTTAAAATAAATATCTAGAAATCTTTTTCAACTAGGGTTCCCAGAAATCCTATAATTTCTCCAGCATCATGCATAGAGGTGGGAAGACACACATTAGAGAAGCATAAAAAAGCCTAAATGGACCTATGTTAACCGGACTAGAGGCAAATTCTTTTACTTTTTGAACCTCATTTGCATGTCATTTCCCAGAATCCTTAGTGGCAGTGGGAGAATGGTTCATTGAGAAATTCTGTGGGAGAACATATCTCCTAGTAGAATGGTTTTCTTTATTGCATATACAGTAAAGGTGTTTTCCACTATAGCCTGCTTAGTACCTGGTTTAAAGAAAAATACATCTCTAAATATAACACAGGGGCGTTGTTTAGTATAGACTGACTTTATGTTCTATAGCAGTGAAGAGTCCAATTCTTGGTCTTACATATGTTATACAATATTTGTCCTCAGGATCTTAGCAAAGATATTTGAATTATGTCGGGTGACGCATCTTCATTTTATAGCACTCCATAGCTGCACCTGTGATTGAAAGCAATTTAACAAAATACAAACTACAGTACCAAAGTCATTTTAAAGGGTCACTATATTAGTTAAACAATAGGGTATTTATCTGTTTAGTTATGGATTAGCAATATCTGCTACCTCCTGCTATATGTCCAGAAGGTGAAAGAAGAGCAGCCCAGAAGGCTTTTGTAAAAGGTTCTGACCGATGTTGGTTAGCGTACAATAGTTACTGCTCAGGACAATAAATAAAGACTAGACACACCACAAATACATGTAAAAAATTTAAATAGATAATTTTCGATAAATACAGACTTCATTGCTAACCAGTAACTAAATAAAACTTATTTCAGAGCTTATTAATAAGTGGACCTGGGTCTGAAGCAGGACCTATAGACCCTTTTTTTCTGGACCTTCACTGTATTAGTCCAGTGGAAGAGCTAGAGAATGGAGGGCCCAAGGGGTTTTGTAAAAATGCTTTTGCGCTTAGCACCCGCTATCAACTCAGTGCACTCCCAAAGACGCCTTCCCATAACAGCTCCCCTCCCTTAGACTACTTCCCAAAATACCCTTTCCCATAGCTGTTCCCCTTCCTCTATCACCTGCCTGTGTAAAGCACACTTATATATACATATATCAGAGCTACGGAATATGTTGGTGCGATATAAATAAAGATAATAATATACTATCGCTACATAGCAGCCAGTCCCTCTCAGAAGCCATTCCTATATAGCACCCAGTTCTCTCAGTAGCCACCCCCTCAGCCTCCTACCCACAGAACTCATCCCCCTGTATGCTGCTGTAATTCAGCCCTTGCTATGGTGAACTGCTCCACACTGCCACCACTTGGAGCTTCAGAAGAAATGCTCTACAGAAAAAAATAAGTGAAAAACAAAAGCCACAGCATTTGGGCCCCCCCCCCCCAGAATAGGGCCCTGGTGCACAGCACCACTGATAACACCGCCCCTGGTTCTATCTACCATCGGGACTGAAGCAAGAGCCACTGCAAATACCACTGGGCCTCACCAAGCCATTTTGCCAGTTCCATTTACCTTACCTCTGAACTCATGTACCACACCCACCCACCTACGTTTTGTTTCAATTTATAGTGCAGGTTTAGTACCCTAATCACTAATTAACCCTCTACTGTCTTTTCAGCTACGTGCCAAGCCCTTGTTTTTTCCTTTTAATTACTTCTCCCTTTGTGTCAATAATCCCTTTAGATTGTAAATTTGAGAGTTTTCAATCTTGTATGGTGTTTTGAAAAATGGATATAATATTTTAAACTGGGCTCTCTACTTTTTTGGCATATGTTTAACATTGTATTTTCATTTATTTCTTTATACTTAACCCCTGTACAGCGCAACGGAATATGTTAGTGCTTTAAAAAAAAATCATAATAATAATAATTCCTAAATTTCTCATTTATTCTACTTGAAGCTTCAAAACCCTTAAATAATTATCATTTAAAGTTGCTTTTTTCCTGTAATCATAGACTATGACAAATTCCTTCTTGTACCCTACGAAAATGCCATTATATTAAAATAGTTGTGTGTGAATCCATAAAACAATAGCATCAGTCCTTTAAGCAAGCAAATGCTTGTAATTATTTTCTTCCAAAACTGTACATTTGTAGTTTAATTACAACTGAGACCTATTTTTTAAATTTTATAAGCAATCTAAAATCAACATTATACATATATTTTAAATGAGTATTATCAAAATTATATTTTGTTTTGGTAATAAAACACACTATCATTTTTTTATCACATTGTTATACAGTGCAGTTTTGTCATAAAAAGTTTAAACATTACTGTACAGAGTATAAAAAACATGTTATAATATAGTATTTGATGTAGCTAAGAAATAATTGGCTATAATAGTTAGACTTGTTTTATTTAAAACTCTCCAATATCCAATTAGGGAACTAGGTGAATTACTGGACTTTTTTTATTAAAATTTTAAAACTCAGACATTAGTTGCCAGAAGTTGACAGGCAGTGTATCATATTCCAAGTCCACCAAAATGAAAATATTTTAAAGGGATATGTAAGTTTCCTGGGTTTCAAATGTTTCCTAAAAAATAGCTACTGAGTGGTAGAAAAATATGTATTATACTTTATTATACTTTATATTTATATACTAGATACTGATATCTGGATGTGCACACCCCTAGGAAGCTTAAATAAAGTGTACCCTGCAGGGTACGGTGTGTGACCTCTTAAGGAAATGATGGCTGGTGGGTTCACAGTGGAAATTGTCCATAAGGAGACAGGCAGAGAGAAAAACAGCAACTGTCAGATTGTGATACAAATGTTTCAGTCTTTACTTCCTCCTGATTGTCCAAAACAATTTTTCAAATTGTATACCAGTTTAGCCTTGGTTTGGAGGGTGTTAACCCTAAGTTTCAACTGACAGAAATTAAAAGATATTTTGCTAATTTCAAGATAAGTGTTTAAATATTATTTTGTTTTTCATGCAAATAAATGTTTTCATACATTACTAATTCTCCTCAGATGCACTCATAGTTCCAGCTCACTTACATATCCCTTTAAGAGGAGTGGATTTAGTTGAAGGTGAAGGATTGGAAGAAGTGAGGTATGATGCCATACAGATCACAGGGACATGAGTCACATTTTAAGGACTGTTAATGGACCCCATTTTCAACTTTTTTCACATTTATATACAATTATTCTTTACTACAGGCTTCCATTTTTAAACTAAATCTGGTTCAACATAGTGTCTTTGTAAACGAATGAGCTCAATCAATGCCATAGGAGTTGTATATGACACCTTCCTATTGTGCAGATACTGTATAAATATCTTGTGTATTCAAAAAGTCTCATCCCACCTAAGGAAGTAAATCACTGGAAACTAAAATGGTAGATTTCACAGCAGCACAATTTCACATAAAAAATAAATAAAAGGTTGTATATTTTATGGTGTACAAATATGTTGCCATGTTTTCATGTGTTGTTCTTCAAAAGGGGCTATTTTAAATATTTGACTAAAGAAGTCCTTCAAGATAGCGAGACAAGAAAGAGCGGTTGATGTTATTGTCCAACTTGGGACTAATGCTCTGGCTAGGGATGAAGTTGTGTGGCCATGTAGCATCATCTGTTTACTTATTTGATGCTTTGAAGGTGTACAGATATGAGGAAGTGAGGTTTTATTGCACCATAACAATTCATAAATGCTCATGGACTTGGAGAGAGGATATGTTTTGTTGGTCGGTTATTTTGTTTCACTGTCTTCAGGTGGTCTGCATCCTAGTGATAAGGGTACAGATAGGAGTGTTAATGATTCATAAGCGGCCATTTAACTAGATAATGAGGGTAGGTTTATATATTATAACTACCACCCAAATTGAGGAAAGAACACATTGAGGGCTTGTTGTCTAGTAATAGAGTTATGGGTTTAAACAGAATATTTTTTAATATCAGATAAAGAGAATAGAGAAGTTTATAAACTAAACAACGGCAGACAAAATAGGTTATTAGCTTTGACTAGGCCCATGCAGAACAGAGCATTGCACAATCAGTACAAAATGGGATAAAACTTGGTATACTAGTTAAAGAAAAAAATGAAAGGACAAATAGCTAGGCTTAAGAAAGCCGATTATAGCTATGCAGAGGAAGACAGGGACATGGCAAACTACCCGAATGAATACTTCTGTTGGCACTGGGCAGGGTAAATTTCCATTGAGGGTTGCTGAAAAAACATAATTAAGACGATGTGATTTTTCAGAAGGTTTTACTAGCAATACTAAAATGTAATGATTTAAATAACACATATGCCAATACCTTCAAGTAAAACACTATGGGCCTCATTCTATTAGCGGCCGTAAATCGGCCGTAAGGCTGCGATTCCTTGCGGGGGTTCAGTTAACTCGCGATTCTATTATACGGCCCGCAAGAATCTCCTTTTACGGCCGGCCGCATATCTTGGAACCGGCCGTAAGCTGTGAAATATAAAAACTCAAAAATAAATTCAAGCCTGCACTGTACAGCTCTGTAAATGCTAGGGATCATATTGGGGGACATGAGGATTAAAAGGAACCCACTCTCAAGCTTGCACATCAGCCCAAACCCAAGTTCAAATTAACTGTTTATTTTCCGGCTGCGGCGTGGGCATGTCTGAGGTGCTCCAAGCACTCTGGACTTTTTACATGGATATTTTATGGATATTAAAAATAAAATATTTTACGGATTTGAGTATAGGGTAATTATGTGCTATTTTTTCTAACACCTAAAATCCCTTTATAGTCTTCTCAAAGTGCAGGATGGCTTTATTTGAGCTATTTTATGTGCTTAATTGGTGCTAGCGGGACCTTTTTCCTGCAAGTAAGCAGCGGCTCGTTTTTAGCCTTGCAGAGAGGTTTCCCGGAGCAATTGAATTGCAAATAGGAATTTCTTACGGGCGAAACTCTTGCGGCCGTTTTAGATCAAAGGATTTCCTCTGGCGCGAGCGGCCGCAAGAGATAGCAAGGCACCGGCCGCAAGCCTGCCGGAGCCTCCGGCCGTAAGGGAATAGAATAGCCGAATAGCTTGCGGCCGGTCCTTGCGGCCCCGCAACGGCTGCGGCCACTAATAGAATGAGGCCCTATATCCTTTAGATCAGACCTGGGCATTAGACGTCCCGCAGGCCACATCCGGCCCTTTGGCTCTCCCTGTCTGACAAAGAGAGAGAAGAGAGAGAGAAAGGGGGCGGTAGAGAAAAAGAGAGGGGGAGAGAGAGAAGGAGAGAGAGAGACAGAAAGATTGGGAGAAAAAGAGGAGGAGAGAGAAAGAGAGAGGTTAGAGAGTAGAGAGAGAGAGTGGGAGAGAGAGAAAGATAGAGAGGGGGGAGATAGAGAGGGAGACACAGAATGGCAAAAGAGACAAAAAGAGGGAGAGAGAAAGAGGGAGAAGAGAGACAAAAAGATGTAGGGAGGGGAAGAGAGGGAAAAAGAGGGGAGAGATGGAGAAAGACAGCAGAGGACGAGTTAGTGGGGGAGAAAGGGGAGAGAGTTAGAAAGGGAGAGAAAGAGACAAGAGAGAGAGAAAGAGAGGGGATAGAGAGAAAGGGATAGATGGTGGGAGAGAGGAGAGAGAGAAAGAGGGGGAGAGGGAGAAAGTGGGGAGAGAAAGAGGGTAGAGAGAGAGAAAGAGTGGGTGTGAAAAAAGGTAGAGAAACAACTAGAGAGGGAGACCAAGAGAGGAGGAGAGAGACAGAAAGAGGGAGAAGAAGGGTGAGAGAGAAAGATGGGATGAGAGATAGAGCGGGAGATAGAGAGAGGGAGACGGAGACAAATTTAGGAGAGAGATAGAGAAAGAGAGAGAGAGGGAGAAAGGGTGAGAGACAAAGAGAGAGGAGAAAGAGAGTGGGTGTGAGAGAGAGACACACAGAAAAAGGGGGAGAGAGATGGAGGGTAGCTATAGGAAGAGATAGAGAGGAAAGGGGGAGAGGGACATAAAGACAATGAGAGGGTGAGAGAGGGGAGAGAGAAAGAGGCAGAGAAGGAGAGGGAGAGAAAGAAAGTGGGAGACAGAAAGAGGTAGAGAGAGAGGGGAGACAGAAGGTCAGAGAGGGGGAAAGGGAGGGAGTAAAAGAGAGAAGGAAGGGGGAGAGAGGGAAAGGAGGTGGGGACACAGAGAGAGGAGAGAAGAAGAGAGAAAGAGGGAGAAAGGGGGAGACTGAGAAAGAGGGAAAGAGAGGGATTGAGAAACAGAGAAAAAAGGAACGGTCAAAAAGAAGGAAAGGAGAGAGAGAGAGGATATACAGTGCCTTGCAAAAGTATTCACCCCCCATGACTTTTTACCTATTTTGTTACATTACGGCCTTAAGTTCAATGTTTTGTTAATCTGAATTTTATGTGATGGATCAGAACACAATAGTCTAAGTTGGTGAAGTGAAATGAGAAAAATATAGACATAAAACTATTTTTTTGAAATAGAAAACAGAAAATTGGCATGTGCATATGTATTCACCCCCTTTGTTATGAAGCCCAGAAAAAGCTCTGGTGCGACCAATTACCACATAATGATGTCCACCTGTGTGCAATCTATACATATACACACCTTTTTTGAAAGGCCCCAGAGGCTGCAAAACCTAAGCAAGAGGCACCACTAACCAAACACTGCCATGATGACCAAGGAACTCTCCATACAAGGGACAATGTTGTTGAGAAGTACAAGTCAGGGTTAGGTTATAAAAAAATATCCAAATCTTTGATGATCCCCAGGAGCACCATCAAATCTATCATAACCAAATGGAAAGAACATGGCACAACAGCAAACCTGCCAAGAGACGGCCGCCCACCAAAACTCACGGACCCGGCAAGGAGGGCATTATTCAGAGAGGCAGACCCAAGGTAACCCTGGAGGAGCTGCAGAGTTCCACAGCAGAGACTGGAGTATCTGTACATAGGACGACAATAAGCCGTACGCCGCATAGAGTTGAACTTTATGGCAGAGTGGCCAGAAGAAAGCCATTACTTTCAGCAAAAAACAAAATGGCACGTTTTGAGTTTGCGAAAAGGCATGTGGGAAACTCCCAAAACGTCTGGAGGAAGGTGCTCTGGCCTGGTCAGAATAAAAAATAAAAAAAATATGTCTGGCGTAAACCAAACACATCACATCACCCAAAGAACACCATCCCCACAGTGAAACATGTTGGTGGCAGCATCATGCTGTGGGGATGTTTTTCAGCAGCCGGGACTGGGAAACTGGTCAGAGTTGAGGGAAAGATGGATGTGCTAAATACAGGGATATTCTTGAGCAAAACCTGTACCACTCTGTGCGTGATTTGAGGCTAGGACGGAGGTTCACCTTCCAGCAGGACAATGACCCCAAACACACTGCTAAAGCAACACTTGAGTGGTTTAAGGGGAAACATGTAAATGTGTTGAAATGGCCTAGTCAAAGCCCAGACCTCAATCCAATAGAAAATCTGTGGTCAGACCTAAAGATTGCTGTTCACAAGCGCAAACCATCCAACTGGAAGGAGCTGGAGCAGTTTTGCAAGGAGGGATGGGCAAAAATCCCAGTGGTAAGATGTGGCAAGCTCATAGAGATTTATCCAAAGCGACTTGGAGCTGTGATTGCCGCAAAAGGTGGCTCTACAAAGTATTTACTTTTCTGTTATTTTGTCCTAGTTGTTGTTTGCTTCACAAAAAAAAAAAAAAAAAAAATTAACAATGAGGGCATGTTCTGTAAATTAAATGATGCAAATCCTCTAACAATCCATGTTAATTCCAGATTGTGAGGCAACAAAACACGAAAAATGCCAAGGGGGGTGAATACTTTTGCAATGCACTGTATATATCACATGTAATAGTTTGCGGAAGGTGTAGGCTCCAACACCGGCTTCAATGAGCCGAAGCAAGGGGCCGCATTGCGGAGGTGGAGGCTCTACGGCGCCTCACTCACGGTTACAAACAGCCACAGAAGCGGGACTTTGAAAGAAAAACAATAACACGCAATGACTAAATACGTACTTACACAAAAAAATACGAGCCACGGGACTTATACACAGCATGGGGGGACAGCCACGACATCTGCCAGTAAGGTTTCCCCCCAATTAAAGTCTAATTTAAGGAGTTTTGGAACTTGAAAATCGGCTAAGCGAGAGAAAAAAAAGTTTGGCCGAAAAAAATTAAGACGAGGCTACACGACCCAAAACCCGCAAACAGCCAGGCACGTACAACTTTTGCCAAGGACTTACAAGGTACAAAAGTGCAAAATTACGAGGTCGCAAAAATACAAACTTAACGGCCGAACCGCTCACAGTGAAAAACATTAAAAACACACAAAATACAAACACAAATAAAAAATAAACATTACACACAGCAAGGGTGGACAGCCAGGATGTATGGGAGTTAGGTTGCACGCAAATTTAAGTCCAATTTACAGAGTTTAGACACCCGAAAATCCCCTAGGCGACCAAAAAAATGGCAGCGGAAACAAGTGAAAAAGAGGCTACACGACCTCTAAACCCGCAAAACACCTCCAAGCACATTCAACTTTTACACAAATCTGTACAAGGTACAAAATACACTATAAGCAAGGACACAAAATCATCCACACCCGCGTACCACATATACAATCGCCGCCATTTTAGAAAAAACTAACTTACAAAATGCCGAATTACACAGCTAAACAAACAGTTTGCCCTCGCACGCAGCCTATTTACGCTACACACTGCACAAATTACTGACACTTACACCTCACAGCTCAACAACACTGAAATGTACATTGTATGCTGCAGGAACATCAAATTGTTAGCTCTTCAGCACATTGCTTGCTGCATACCTGTATATTAATTACAAATAGGTAAAGTATATTAATTTATGATTTAATTAATTACTTAATTAGCATGAAAAAATAAATATATATATAAAAAAAAAAAACACAGTGTCGCAATAAACAACAACGGCCTTCACTACGCACCTCACAGGGAGCGCCAACGATGCTCATAGGACACAAAGTACACCAGGAGAGAGGCTTGCAATAAGAGCCAAAACGAGATCAGCGCGGAGCTTACAATGAGCGCAAAAGCGGCTCTGATAACAAAAAATACACCAACCGAGAGGCTCTCAGCGCGAGGTTCACAATGAGCGCCAAAAGATCTCAGACGACCAAAACACTTACTGTCTGTGGCAAACAGCATTACCTGCATTACAATTTTATTGCCCGGTCATTTTTGACGGGCAAGTGGCTACTATATACATAATGTTCGCATAAGGGGGATTAGCCCTCCACAACATTCCCAGTTTCTTATAATTGCCCACCCCTGCTTTAGATTGTAAGTCTGCGAGTTTTCAGTCTTGTACAGCGCTTTGGGGAAAGCCCTATGGACACTGGATTCTAAGCTCAAAGACAGGGCCCTCCATCTTTGCAGTGTGTTAATATTGAATTTGTCTTTGCCTCAAAATTAACTTATGTATAGCGCTACGGAATATGTTGGCGCGTTACAAATAAACGATAATTCTAATAATATATACAAATATACTGTATCTACAAAATAAAGCTGCTTACAACCTTACTATTTTTGAATGCCAATGTTTTCATTGTAGCGATGGTCCTGGCACTATGTCGCAACCTTTATAACTGCTTATCAATCTAAATGCAAATAGTGCCTCAACATATACACACAAATGGAACTCTATTCTAAATAGAAAAATAATGAAACATTGTAAAAAATATAGAATCAGAACGTCAGAGAATCAAGAAATGCTCAGACTAGAGGAAACAAACGAAAATATTATACATTTCGATACAGAATCCCAATAAGTACAAGCCACAACATGTTTTAGAGGACGTAAAGAATTGGGCACATCCATTCATATATGGAGGGAATGCACCTATAAACATTCTGGAGAACAGTACAATAAATGGTAATAAGAATGCTATATTATGAAGTCAGCAATAAAATAATGCTGCTAAATGGGTCTTTGAAAGGTATATCTAAAAATGGACAAAAACTAATTATACAGACATTAACTTCGGCTAGAGCTGCTATAGTGGCTCACTGGCTGCAAAGACAGACACCGAGCATTAACTGACTAGAAAAAGAGTTTGGCAAATATTCAGAATGGAGAAAATTTAATTTCTTATGCTATGTTGAAGCACGAAAACCAGTTTAACAGTATTTACAGTTTAAAAGAAAAAAAAGTGATCAGGTTCAAGTTAATGTACATCCAATGGTATTGAAGGTGCTTAGATTTCTGTTTGCAGCACTATAAGCAACACTTTTTAATACGTTAATATCATCAATAATTCCAGACTACTGGAGAAATTCTAATATAGTTCCCCTTGGCAAAAAAGGATGTCATGATGAATCTAGTTGACTCTTTTGATTATGCGATCAGAGTCAGACACTGGTGGAGCAATAGAAGTATCACGTACTGTATATAGTTGTGAGCATGCAGGTCGTTGCTAACGCTGCGGGCTCGCCTAGCGAGGGTCGCAGTTGCTGGCAAGGAGCGCTGCCAAAAAAAACAAAAACGAGGCTACAGGACCCTTAACACGCAAAACACCACGAAACACATACAGATTTTCCAAAAAAGCTGGACGAGGTCCAACAACAAGGACACAAAATCAGCCACAGTTGAGTACCACATACATTAGGCGCCATTTTACAACACTAACTTACACAATGCGAAGTACACCGCTACCCTAACGGATTTTCCTCGCGCACGCAGCCTATTTACACTGCACACATTGCTGACACTTACACAGCAGCTCCACAACACTCAAAACACACATTGTATGCTGTAGCACCATGAACACAGATTGTCAGCTCTTCAACACAATGCTTCCTGCATATATTACTTCAAAATAGGTAAAGTATATTAATTTATTAATTATTTCATTAGAATACAAAAAAACACCGCCAACGCTGCTCATAGCACACAAACAACCAACAGCCTCGCAATGAGCGCCCAAGGATCTCAGAGCACCAACTAAATTAATGTCGCAACTAAACACCATTACCTGCCTTACAATCTTATTGCCGTCATTTTTTGACGGACAAGTCGCTAGTGTTATATAGATTTTAGTAAAGCATTGGACACTTCCAAAAAATAAACTAATTATTAAATAGTTTAGGACTGAATTTAAACATTTCTCAGTAGATATGACATTGGCTCAAGGACAGGAATCAACAAGTTATAGTTAATGTAATACAGTCAACGGATGGGATGGTTACTGGTGGAGTCCACAGGGATCATGCTGGGCCCTGTTGATTTATAAGTGATATTACTAGTGGACTTCAAGGGAAGGTTTGCTCCTTTGTGGATGGCACAAAAATATGCAATAGGGTGGACATTGGAGGAGGGAAAAATCAAATGTGTAATGATTTAGTAGAACTGCAGTAATGATTATGTGGGATCTAAAAATGAATGCTGATAAATGCAAAATTATGCACTTAGGAGACAAAACCTCAAGAGCAGAATATATACTTAATGGTAATTTCATGACTGCAATAGAAGAGTAATGGGACTTGGGAGTTTTATACGTACTCAAATAATGCAACAAACTTGCAAGAAAAGCAACTGGGACGTAGGTAACACCACAATATAGATCCCTTGTTAGAACTCGCCTAGATACTGTGCCCAGTTCTGGAGACGTAATTTCAATAGAATAAAGGACAAATTAGAAACAATTAAAAGGAAGGCAGACATTGTCTAAAAGGCACATTTTATATGGATAGATGTCATGACCTGAGGGAGAGAGGTGATATGATAGAAACCTTCAAATATATCAATGGATTTGATAAAGTTTAGAGGAAAAATATTTCAGACAAAAGCCACAATAAGAGGTCGTGATTTGACATTTGGAAAATTTAAGGGTAATGTGAGAACTAAGGGAGCTGGTAGGGCCAAACACAGTTAAAGGGATATGTTAGTGAGCTGGGTTATGAATGCATCTGATAGAGGGGGATTTGTAGTATATGAAACCATGTGTTATATACAAAAGTTCAGTTTACTTACAAAGTTATTTGCACAAAAGCCAAATCCAGCTGTTCACCCCCACAGGACACACCGGGCACACACAGGAACTACAACAGGGTACATATTTTGACCTTTCTGGTACATAGCACAGGAAGTAACTGTTGCAGTTCTTGTAATGAGCACAGAAACCATTGAGGTGAAGAATGATGCAATGTATTAGCCTGATTTGTTATGTTAATTTAGGAGGGATTTTCTATGGACGTACACGATCAAATGCAAATGCCAGAAAACATAGGAAATGTTGCTAACTTCAAGGTAAGCTAATTAATGTTTATTTTGGGATACTTTCAAGCAAAAAAATGTTTTCATACACTACTAATTCTACTGTATAAGATGCATTAATAATCCAGCTCACATATCCCTTTAAGGAATTAGTCTAAATCATGGTCAGAGCAGAGGCTGATGGGTAGGAGAGTGTATGGAGATCATATGAAAGGTTATGCCATACCCCCTTTTGGAGGAAATTCTCATATTTAAGGAAAACATTTTTTTTTTAAGTAATGAGCATGTCACTCTTAAAGTCTGGCTGAAATAGAAAACCCTATATATTTTAATTGTGTGCTTCAATACAACTTAGTATTACAGAATAGTGGCAAAAATACACAACAGTGCATAACTGTGCCCATCCTTGGTTTGAAATGTTTAAAGGTACGATGTAGCTCATGAAAAGTGTATATTTACATATTATTTTAACAAGTCTTTTGAAAGTTTAAACTGTCTCATACATTCAGACTTTAGCATGATGACATGGTTTGCTTTGTCTTCTTTTTCCCCTCCACCCTTATTCATAGGAATTTGCTTGCGGCGTCAACCGTTATTTGTTTATTTTTACAAGGAGAGAGACAGAAAGAAAGAAGCAGACCATTTGATATATATATATATATATTTTTTTTACCATATATTGATGATAGACAATATGGGCCGTACTGTTTTATATTACAATTTCACATATGCAATGGACAACCGTTTTATTTTCTTGAAAGCAGAGTGGTGTTCTTTCTACATATATATATACTATGGCCCTCATTCAATTGCAATTTGGCCAATTGAATAGGGCTCTAAATAAGCACATAACATATTTTTTTAAAGAAGTTTTTAGTTAGTAAGTATCTATCCGAAGGCAAGGTTTTCACTAACCAAAAACTTATTTAAAAATTATATTCTATGTGCTTATTTAGAGCCCTATTCAATTGGCCAAATCGCAATTGAATGAGGCCCTATAGTCTGGGAAGTGTCTGGGATTTTGGGCCTGGATCAGTCTTTTCATTGGTGTCAGACTGATATAATGAGTGGCCCAGACAGTCACAGGACAGGCCACAGTATTTGCACGTATGTCTGTTCTCAGACTGACAATTGCTATTTTTATTATTATTATATTATTTAATTATTATTATTATCAGCAATTAAAAACTGTTCAATCCTCATTGTCAGATGCATTTTATGATTGCCATGCTTCAGCCATAACATAAGCGTTTTTACTATTTTACTTGTGGGAGATTCCCAGGTTCAGTAAAAAAACACATCAAAGCAGCGGAAATGTTTGTATTAGTTGTTGCAGTTAGACTATTATAGTCATTAAGGCTAAGATCACAGTGTTCACTGGTGCAAGCTAAGACTTGCTGAGCCACACTGGAGAGTTTGTATTGTCAAACACAGACATGCACTAGTCTAAATGCATAGCTGCGAGACATACCCAGGGCCAGGAATCCTACTGAGTCAACCACATGCTCCAGTTCACATATGGGTTACAATGTCTGATGGTATTGGCAACCATTGTAATAGGTTAAATGTAAAAGATGTGTTTACTTACATAAATACTAGAGATGAAGCTTGTTCTTCACATATCTCTGTCTCTCCAATGTTGTTCCAGCCTTGACTAGTCTTCTCTTGCCTGTCCCTTTTCTCTCTCCTTCTCATCCCCTTGCTCTGTCATATCCTCTTCCCTTGTCCTACTCTCTCCCTTTCTGCCATGCACAATAACTCTCTACCAATTCCTTTATGCCTTCTCTCATATTCCTTTCTTACTTCTTCTTCCCTCTATCTGCCTCCTCCCTTTATTTCCCCATATAACGCAGCCTGTTTCCACCTTCACCAAGGAATTGAAACCGAGGTCATAAATATCTAATATCTTCCATTATTAATGAATAGGAAGTTACACAGACAGAATGAGACAGAGAATTCCATAGACTTGCAGCAACAGAGCAGACAATGGGACAATGTAATGACGATTAAGTCATCCATCATCATTATATTGTCCCACGCCTGTCCACAGGAGATCTGCTATGTTGCTCCACATCTATGAAACTATCTGTCTCAGTCTGTCTGAGTTTTGCACGTTCTTCAAATCTCTGAAAACTTGAGTCCAGCTTACAATCATGCTGCCTAATATACAATAAACAAGACCACCATCACTCAATTCCCTCCATTTTGTAATGGCGTCTACACCCACTTAGATAATAATATTTTACTAGAAAAGAGCAGTCAGCTCCTTCAGTACCTGTATAAATGCCTTTCTCTTGTTCGTGTTTTTGCCCTTTTGCTCCTACACAATACAGGTGCTATGTAAATCTCTGAAAAATCAATTACGAGTGCTGCTCCCCATTCCTAAAACACTGCGGGAGAATTCCTACGGGTCACTTGCTACGAGTGAACTGCACAATAAAGCCAAAAAGCAAGGCATAAATCTCCATTGATTTTTGCACTGACAATACATTTTGATTACTCTCTTACACTTTGATGCACAAACCTTATGCTAATAGGATTTTTTGCATCACTTGCAAATCAGGGCACTGCCGTAACTGGAAAAAGCAGAAGAAAGTGTGTACCAAAGACCACTCACAAGTGGTTTTCAAACCCTTGCTGACTCCCCCAGAAGCATTTTAAGTGACAGCATAGCAAAAAAAGCATTACAAGATGATGACATTTCAACATTATTTGACACTTTGCAATCTGATATCAATATATTTGTAATTAAAAATATGACATGTCAATATTAAACCTGTTTTATGATACAAAATCCAGGGTAACACACAACCCAGTACTCAAAGGGTTAATGTGTGTCCCCAACCCACGTTGCCTAGGATCAAATGCTCTGTCTATAAATATATCTTATTTTAAAACGAGATTAACACATCTTTATTTACTGAAGCTATAAATACAATTGTCACATATTTTTAATATTAATATATATTAATAAATAAAATACAATTACTTTATATATATTTCTAATGTTTCCATTTTGCAGCAGTTACTTCCCACTTATAATATTGATGACATTAACATTTCCTATTGGCTCATTTGTAGACCTTGGTTTGGCTATTCCCTACACAGAAATCGGTAACGGTTACAGAGCAGGATTTACAGCTGTGCCCTAACCTAGGGGAGCAAAATATTTACATTAGTGTAGATGTTAGGGAAAAAAAAATCCTGCAGCCAAATTACGGCAGTACCCTAACTTAGAGCACTTGATTTACATGGAGGCCTATGTTGGTGCTTTATAAATAAATTATAATAATAACATAAGATAATATTTTCTTTAATAAAAGTTAATGTAAACCATCAGTTGCAAATAAAACTAATTGATAAGTGTACATTCTATTATGAAACCTATCCAGTGTGCCCCTGGAGACAGAAGGTCTGTCTAGGTAGTGTCAGGGTGGAGTAAGAGAGGTTATAAATCGGAGAGGTTTCCTGCCCTTTATTCAGTGCAGTTGAAGTAACCAGCTTCCCGCACTCCCTCCCTAAATTCGATGAGGATGTCACAACGTTTGTTGGGGGTGCTGCATTACCTTAGGTGGGATCTCATTGGTTGCTAAGGTACTCCGGTCCTCGTTGGTCCTGGAGGTTCAGTGGACACGGGGTTACATTGGGCCTCTGGGGAGTGTGAGCTCCTTCCACGGGTGGGTGTGCAGCTTCCTCATGTTTATGGTAATAAAGCTTGGTAATACCCAATCTGTATTGTGTGTATTTTATTGAGGTTTTGGGGTTTGGTTGTTATGCGTACCTGGTGACGTATGCTTAGGTCAAGAGTAAATCACCAAGTGGGTGGAAACTCGTTCGTATGACTAGTCCAGAAACACAGGCCTAGACTTGCTAAGGTTCAATTTGCTGGCAAAGTTTTAAGTGACTTTAAACCTAGAATCCTCCTGGGATCTTGTCTTGTAAATAATGTCATATGGGAGATGTAAGATTTGTCTAAAACTGTCTTTGTTAACCTTCTTCTCTCCTTTAGTAATGTTAAAAGCTTATTTGCTACTTTTTTGCCATTATAAGAGTATTTTGGTTTTGGACTTTCTCTGTAGTCAATTGAGGAAACGTGTAATTTAGCCAATGCTCAGTTATGTTGCATTAAACATAAAAAAAAACAAAAAAACACATAGCAATCATTAAGAACAGAAATAGGTTTAATTCAGAACTTTTAAGTATTTCTATTTATCATTTAGCGTCCACATTCGTTTCTATATAATTTTTTGGGGTCTTATTGCTTTATTTTGCTACTCAGAATAGAGGCTACCATTTTGCTCCTTTCATTATCCTTCACTGATATCCTCCTCCATCTTGTTCTGCTTGCAATTTTATATGCACAGATGCTGTAACTAGTGGGCGGAGCCATGCACAAAGCTAAGCAAGGGCCATTTAATTTTTATTCAATTTATAAACATTCACAGCTTAGTTTTCCTTTAAAGGTATGTGGGTTTCTCTTTTTTAACTGTTTTAATCAAACACATGCTGCTTATATCAGAAACACATTACATTGATTCATTCTATACACATACAGAATTATTTGATATAAAACATCTTGGTTTCCACACCCTAGATGTGCCAGCATAAGACCTTATACTAACCAATAGAAAAACTGCATTCAAGTACGTTTTTGTAACCCTATAATAACCTTCAAGCCAACAGCAGCACAGTGGTCCAGAGCAGCACTGCCTGAGCAACATCCTTGTGGTGGGAACAAAAGACTACACATTCCATGATGCTTTGCTGCAGAGATTGAATCCCAAGACATTGCAACAATATTGTAGCTGCCTCTGATTGGCCACCACAAATTATTAATGTTATGCTAGTTTAGCTTGGATTTTCAGGGACATTCCTTCTCAAAATCAACTGCCAGAAAACTGAAATAGGGTAAGTTTATTAATGTTTATTTTGAGATTTTTTTCATGTAAAAAGGTTTGCATTCACTATTGATTCTCCTCTATCAGATGCATTCATAATACATGAAACTTCTATAAACCTTTAATTAAAATGTATTTTCATGAGTACAAGAGATAACCACAGAATACAATCAAAAGATAGAGGTGAAACCTATAGGGTTATAAATCCTCTTTGTAGGACTAGAGCCATTCAACTAAAATATCATTACATTAACAAAAAACACCATGGGTGACCTTAACATTTTTAAAATGTTTTTCATTTTTTAATATTTAATTTTTTCTGTGCAAATGTATATTGCTGCTATAAATAATAATTAAAAAAAATACATTTACTCAAACCAAGAAAACAAAACAAAGGATACAAAAAATATTTATATTACCTTGGTTAAATATTCGGGTCACATTACAGTTGTTACTCTTCATAGTGACATTGTCCAACAATTACCCAATTTACAGAGAAATGACTCCTTAAATGCTAGTGTCACTTTTCATTTAAATGTCCTTTTTTATTTTTACACGTTTTTCTTTAGGTTTTTACAGGATTTTGCAAAACATGAAGCTACATTTCCCAAATTATTTGTTTGTATCAAAACCAACATTATCCAAAATACAGCTTTAAAATACCATATTCACATTTCTATGCTTGTAAATGTGTTCTATAATAATTTGTTTTCAACAAAAGAAAGTATTTGAAGTACTGTATCTTCTCATTGATTAGTCATTAGTTCGTGGTTATTGAGTGCATAATAAGAACCATTTAAGCTACTGTTTGGCCATTGCAAAATCTGCATTGCTTGCATTTACACATATTTTTATGGTCTACATTTTAAAAAGGCATTAAACATATATGAAATCTTTATATAATTTAATATGTCTCAATAAATAGAAATTAAGTTTTAACCTTTGGAATGCTCAAGTGACATTGACTAAGGGCAGGCACACAGGATGAATTTTCTGCATTGAGCAAATACAGTGGATATAAAAAGTCTACACACCCCTGTTAAAATGTCAGGTTTCTGTGCTGTAAAAAAAAATAGACAAAGATAAATCATTTCAGAACTTTTTCCACCTTTAATGTGACCTATAAACTGTACAGCTCAATTGAAAAACAAACTGAAATCTTTTAGGTGGAGGGCAGAAAAATAAAAAATAGAAATAATGTGGTTGCATAAGTCTGCACACCCTCTTATAACTGGGGATGTAGCTGTGTTCAGAATTAAGCAATCACATTCCAAATCGTGTTAAATAGGAGTCAGCATACACCTGCCATCATTTAAAGTGCCTCTGATTAACCCCAAATAAAGTTCAGCTGCTCTAGTTGGTCTTTCCTGAAATGTTCTTTGTCGCATCCCACAGAAAAAGCCATGGTCCACAGAGAGCTTCCAAAGCATCAGAGGGATCTCATTGTTAAAATGTATCAGTCAGGAGAAGGGTACAAAAGAATTTCCAAGGCATTAGATATACCATGAAACACAGCGAAGACATCATCAAGTGGAGAAAATATGGCACAACAGTGACATTACCAAGAACTGGAGCTCCCTCCAAAATTGATGAAAAGACGAGAAGAAAACTGGTCTGGGAGGCTACCAAGAGGCCTACAGCAACATTAAAGGAGCTGCAGGAATATCTGGCAAGTACTGGCTGTGTGGTACATGTGATAACAATCTCCGTATTCTTCATATGTCTGGGCTTTCGGGTAGAGTGGCAAGACGAAAGCCTTTTCTTACCAAGAAAAACATCCAAGCCAGGCTACATTTTGCAAAAACACATCTGAAGTCTCCCAAAAGCATGTGGGAAAAGGTGTTATGGTCTGATGAAACCAAGGTTAATAATAATAATAATAATAATAATAAGGTTGAACTTTTTGGCCATAATTCCAAAAGACATGTTTGGCGCAAAAACAACACTGCACATCACCAAAAGAACACTATACCCACAGTGAAGCATGGTGGTGGCAGCATCATGCTTTGGGGCTGTTTTTCTTCAGCTGGAACTGAACAGTTAAGATGAACAGTTCCAAATACCAGTCAATATTGGCACAAAACCTTCAGGCTTCTGCTAGAAAGCTGAACATGAAGAGGAACTTCATCTTTCAGCATGACAACGACCCAAAGCATACATCCAAATCAACAAAGGAATGGCTTCACCAGAAGAAGATTAAAGTTTTGGAATGGCCCAGCCAGAGCCCAGACCTGAATCCGATTGAAAATCTGTGGGGTGATCTGAAGAGGGCTGTGCACAGGAGATGCCCTTGCAATCTGACAGATTTGGAGTGTTTTTGCAAAGAAGAGTGGGCAAATCTTGCCAAGTCAAAATGTGCCATGCTGATAGACTCATACCCAAAAAGACTGAGTGCTGTAATAAAATCAAAAGGTGCTTCAACAAAGTATTAGTTTAAGGGTGTGCATACTTATGCAACCATATTATTTTATTTTTATATTTTTTCTTCAATCTACCTAAAAGTTTTCATTTTATTTTTCGATTGAGTTGTACAGTTTATAGGTCACATTAAAGGTGGAAAAAGTTCTGAAATTATTTATCTTTGTCTCATTTTTTTACAGCACAGAAACCTGACATTTTAACAGGGGTGTGTAGACTTTTTATATCCACTGTAAGTGGTGTATATATACTACTATAACAGTGCATTTGTGTCTATATTTGAATGTCTAAAATACATGAATAAACTTACTTCTTGCTCAGTATTCCAAATAACACAGTTATTGCACTGCACTCTGGAAAACTGGGCAGGGACATGCAAATACACACAGCTTTAAAGCAAAGCAAAGGGTGGATTATGCAGAAGTTAGGAGACCTACCCACAGACAGCTGTTTGGATCTTAAACAGATCTCATCAATTCATATAAATGTAAAATATATATAAACTAGCAAGTTGTCCGTCAAAAATGACGGGGCAATAAAATTGTAAGGCAGGTAATGCTGTTTGCCACAGACAATATTTTTTTTGCTGGTCTGACATCCTTCGGCGCTCATTGCGAGGCTGTCCCCTGGTGTAGTTTGGGTGCTATGAGCAGCGTTGGCGCTCATTGTGAGGCGCGCAGTGAATGGGTTTTGTATTTACTGCAATAGTGTTTTTTTTTCTTTTGCAAGTTTGTATAGGTCCCGCATCTCGTATTTTTTTAGTGTAAGTCCGTAAATTTTTCGCTCTAAGTCCCGCAGCTCGTATTTTTTTGTGTTAGTCTGTATTTGTCTTAGGTGTTTTTTTTCAAAGTCCCGCGTCTGTGGGTTTTTGTAACCGCTTGTGAGGCGGCGTAGAGCCTCCACTTCCGCAAATGTGGCCCCTCGCTTCGCGGCTCGGTTGAATTATTATGCTATTATTTCCAACCCACCACACCATTACAAGGTTTGGGGGAATGGAGAGGCTCTTTGGCACTTCCGATTATGAAAGATGTTGATATCTATAATAAGAATAAAACAAGCACTCCCATGAAACCCCTATCATAAAAGAAAGTGCATGGGATCCAGTGGACCCTTGTCTTATTTTTACTATAAAGATGAGGCTTTGGCTTGGATTATTTACTTGGTTTTTGTGATCTCAATTAGAATTAGTGTTGTTAATAATGTATATTTTTGTGAGTATCATTTTAAAAGGCCACTGTAGTGCTAATACATTAGGATTTTATTTTGTTTATTTACTTACTGATTAGCAATAAAACATACAAATGTTAAAACTTACATTTGAAATTAGCACTGTTGCTTCCAGCAGATGTGCTTCTCTCCACCCCTGTTAGGTGTCCAGGAAGTGAAAGAGGACTTTCTCCGAAGCCTGTCCTAACTTTTCTGACCAGTCTAGCTTTGCCCGCATTAGTCACTGCAGGGTGATCAGGACATAGGCCAATAGATAAAAATCCTATCAGGTTAATCCCTTGAGCCACACTCCCTGAAGACCTAATAGAGGGTTGAGAGCAGCATATCTTCCAAAGTGTAAAGATATATTTTCCGTCTGAGTTTATAATCAGTTAAGAGCTGGATAAACCATTAAGCAAAATAAGCATGAACATAAACAGGGCATCAAGGGAAGAGGGCACCATAGAAATTTTCCATTGCTGGATTTACCATGGACCATATGGTGAGGAACTGCAAATAGTGCAGCTGAACCAGGTTCCATAAATGGGCTCCCACAATAAAATTATTTATATATATATATATATATATATATATATATATATATATATATATATATATATATATATATAATTTAAAAAATAGAGACACTGCATTCAAGTACAGTTTTAACCCTATACAAATCTTCAAGCCAACAGCTAAAAAATGTTGACATCCACAGCAGCAATTTCTGAGCTCCTCCTTGCTTCCTTGTGGTGGGGACTACACATCCCATGATGCTTTGTAGAAATGGACTTCCCAAGCTGCCTGTGATTGGCCAAAATAAATTATGAATGTTATACTAATTTAATGAAAATACATAAAAATAAAATTAGATAAAAAAGCCCCAGAATAAGACAGACGCATTTCACCTAATAAATAAAAAGGCTTTCTCAATGGCAATACTAAAAAATATATAAGGTAAGTTTATTAATATTTATTTTGTGAATGGGATTTTCATACACTACAGACTATTCTCTATCAGATGCATTCATAATCTAGGAAACTTAGATATGTCTTTAAAGAAGCTGAAATCAAAGTAAGGAATTTAAGTAAAATCCATTAAAACAAAAATAACACCAACATTTTGGGTAATACTAAGGTAATAAAATGTATACTAAGGCATCTAAAGGATCCGGCCCTGAGTCAGTAACTAACTAAACAAATAAAACCCTATTGCATCTGCACTACAGTGGACCTTTAATATGAATCCAAGTTAATTTAATGCACATTCACTAACAATACATTTTGCAAACAAGACATAGTTAATACTGAAAAAAACTATTTTCCCAGCCACAAAATTCGACTTCAGTCTTCAGAAGAGAAATAAGAATTAATGCACCTACAGAGTGTAATAATGGAACTACATTACAGTCTGAGCATGAAACAAGAGCAAGCCTTAAAATGGAAAATTGCAAGTGCTCCCATTATATTTCAATAGTTCTAAACGGATAATCTTTGTACAGCTTTAAGTTTCATTACTCTCTGAAACTGAGTCAAAGGCTCTTTTTTTGCAATCTTTTCCAATTTGTCTGCCAGTTTTTCAGTGGAAATTTTCTTTACATTTATGGAAAGCTTCAGATGTAACTTCACACAGTTTGGTTGTCATGGTAGGTTGAAGCAGACAGATATAATGTGCAAATTATTCCATCTACGGTATTTACATGAAGTACCAGGCAGATGGTAAATCAGAATTAGTCGGAGAATAAGAGTAATCTGGGAGGCTGGGTACCTTTTAAATGTGCGCATTTCTGCTCTTATAATCTTACAATAAATAAAAGCACGTTGGGTCTGATGTACATATTGCTATTCCTAATAAAAGGAACAGTGATATATTAATTATAACAAGTAATATAGAGACATTTGGTTAATCAGATACTGTTTTGTAGCAATTGGAAATATGTATTTTCCAGTTTGTTCAAAGGCCCAGTGTTGGTAAAAGCATTTTGAGGCACAATTCTGTGATTTAAAGACCACGGTTAAATGGCTACGGTAATATTAAGTTATTTGCTTTTTAATAAACTGTATGTCAGTTTTCCCATTCTCGATTGCTACCTTGGTAATGGGGCTTGTGTACTTAAAGGAAGCTGTGAGCTGTACTATGTAGGGTGACCCAAGATAGGCAGTTCATACCACAGAGGTGGTCCACTGGAGAAGTAACTGGCAACCCACTCCAGTATCTTTGCCAAGATAACCTTATGAATAATACATGACCAGAGACATGGCATGCTGTGATCCATGGGGTCACAGAAAGTCAGACACGACTGAACAAATGAACAACATTTTATATTAGTAATTAGAGTTATGATTTTCTACAATATTCTTAAATGGGTCCATAGATTTGTGTGGAGGTGGGCAGCATGCTGTGAAGTTCCTATGTGGTCTCATCCAAGTACTGATTAGGCCCAACCCTGCATATCGTCAGGGTGGTGTGACCTCTTGGTACTCTGTTTGTACATGGCCCTGCAATGTCACTTTTTCTTGCCTGGCAAAAGGCTGCTGGCAGAGTAAACTGATTAAATATAACTTTTTGTAAATACAAAAAAAAGTTATGCCTCTAGCTCGTTTCCAACTCCCTTTCTAGCATATCCTCCTGATGGCCGCCCATCAACTCAAACTCAACATGTCAAAGACTGAGCTCCTAATCTTCCCATCCTCTTCCTCAGCTTCCACTCCTCACTGTCGACACCTCCATCATCACTCCCACCTCTCAGGCCCGTTGTCTTGGGGTTCTACTGGATCCTGATCTCTCTTTCATTCCTCACATACAATCAATTACTAAATCTTGTCATTTTCACCTAAAAAACATCTCCAATATATGTCCCTTTCTCTCACAAGACACAACCAAAATTCTAATTTACTCTCTTACCATATCTCGCCTTGACTACTGCAACTCTCTCTTTGTTGGCCTCCCATCATTACTCTTGCATTGAAATTGAAGAGAAAGGGTGGTAGCATGTTTACCAGTAAAATAGATAAGAGTATAAGTACTTTTACATTAAAAAGTAACTAAAGATGATCCCTTTAATGGCAAATGGCTGAGAAAAATAAAGTGAGCTCGGATTTAAAGGCTGGTAATTGCATGGATATAAAGGCTGGTAATTACCCACAATGAAGCTGTGTGCTATAGCATGTATGTCACCCAAGATGGACAGAGAGGTCAGATAAATCATGGTTACACTAGAGAAGGATGACCAGAGACATAATAATAGATGTGCCTGGTGTTCTGGTAACCCTAGGGCCACAAAGAGTTAGACACGACTGATAGACTAACCAATAACAATTACCCACAATGAGGCACTATGGTGAACCTAAGTCTAAAAGAGGAATTATAGTGTTCCAAAAGTTTCCTTTATTTTTCTCATTAGTGAGCCATTAAAGCCATTAAAGTATCATCTTTATGACATTTTTTCTTGCAAAAATGCCTGTATCCAAAGCGACAGAAAGGGGTATATTGGGCCCAGCAGGAAAGTGGTGACCAGGCTGGCAGGCAACTCAATAAAACATTTTTTTTTCATATTTTAAAGCAGGATCTCAGCAAGAGCTTGCCCACAGTGCTGGGAACCCATACATAGATTTTAGTTCAGACTAGGGTTGGATAGTACTATTATATTTTTGTATTGTACCCTTCTCTAATGAGTGCCTGGTAGACACATGCTGTCATTGCCGCACTTACTATCCCCACCAGGCAGAGTGTGATGGCGGCCCTGCGTGTACTCATGCACTGATTTACAAATCTTGAGTACCTGGCAGGAGAGATAACCCAAGAACAAAGACGTACCAGGATGGATTTCATGTGCAAGTGTTGGCGCTTAGCTGCCAGAAATAGAAAGAAATCACACATAACAAATGAGATTTCCTGTGGCTTACTATGTAGATTTTTATGCTAAATTATCATCTGACCTAAATTTCTGTGTAAAGGTTGTGAACTCCTTGCATTAATTAAAAGGAAAATATATCACCGGGGAATACCTATCATATTGAGAGAACATAGAGAGCCTAAACCACCTCCACATCAACAAGACATAATTGATATGCTTTGCCTGCATGAATTTGCATTATTTGCGGTTGTTATTCAGCTTCAAAAAGCAATGAGAAAAATAGCAAATCAATTTGTCTTTTGAGATATATATATATATATATATATATATTTTATATATATTTTATATATAAATTTTATATATATATATATATATATATATATATTTTATATATATATATTTTTTTTAATTTTTATTTATATATATATATATATATATATATATATATATATATAAATATATATTATATATATATATATATATATATTATATATATATATATATATATATATATATATATATACACACTGTTTGATACAGTGGACATATGCTTAAGGGAAGCCATGTTTGATATGGTTATGGATTGCAAGAGTGAAGCCTTTGTGGGGGCATTTGCATGTCCCTGCCAAGGTTCCCAGAATGCAGTGTAATAACTGTATTTCTCGGACTTCTGGACATGAAGCAAGTTTTTTTTAACTTGTTTTGGACATTCAAATGTGAACACAAATGTACTATTTATTTGAGATATATATATATATATATATATATATATATATAACTGCATACCAATTTAAAATGCATCAAGAATGTAATTGGCATGCATCTAAATATGCTCATATAGCAAAATACATAGGCCCTCATTCAATTGCGATTTGGCCAATTGAATAGGGCTCTAAAAAAGTACATAGCATATTTTTTTTTAAATAAGATTTTAGTTAGTGAAAACCTTGCTTTTGGATAGAGGTTTACGAACTAAAAACTTCTTTAAAAAAATATGTTATGTGCTTATTTAGAGCCCTATTCAATTGGCCAAATTGCAATTGAATGAGGGCCATATTGATTCTGAGAATCTCACAGATGTAGTAGGCCTTAAAACCAGAGTGATAATTGCTAATGGCCTTCTTTTATCATGTGCTTGTTGGAGTCTTCATCCTATGCTAGTCATGGATAGTGTTGCATGCCCTTCTTCTCCATCTAAATTATTTGTGCTGCAAACACGGCTTTGCTGACCTAGGCTTGCAGGGATGTTGATAGTGCATTCTGGGATGTGTATCTGATTACCCGTCTAATGTCTCTGCAGGCATAACAACCTGTGTACTGAGAGAAGTTGCAGCTGACAATCACTGTAGTGCTTTCAGGAAAGTTGTTCTTACACATATACAGACTTATTAAATTGTGATTCAGCAAATTGAATAGGGCTCTATTCAAGCACATAGCATATTTTATTTACAGAAGTTTTTAGTTAGTGAAGACCTTGCTTTTGGATAGAAGTTCACTAACAAAAAACTTTCAGGGTATAATTGCCTGGTATTTCGGGGCTGGGTCACTCTTTTGAGTGAGACCAGACTGATATACTACAGGATATTTCTCCCTGTGAAGGACACAAGTGACCTAAAAGAGGTTGCTCTCAGAGTGGATTATCATGTCCATAGAAATACCCTATAAAGGTTGGTTCGTTCTCTGATGAGCACCTCTGACTTAGTTATTTTCTATATGCAAATTAACTTTGGGTTTTAGCCTCCCTAAGGGTGATAGGGGACTCCAGACGTGGACTCCTTGCTCACTGTGCTTTAGGGAGTTCAGCTGCACCTCACTGACGAGGCCCATAAAGGCCAAAACGCGTCTGGGGTTTGCTGTTTTTCCTATTCATGCTAGAATTGCCTGGTATTTCGGGGCTGGGTCACTCTTTTGAGTGAGACTAGACTGATATACTTCAGGATATTTCTCCCTGTGAAGTGAGCTAAAAGAGGTGGCTCTCAGAGTGGCTTATCATGGCCATAGAACTAACCTATTAAGGTTGGTTCATTCTCTGATGAGCACCTCTAACTAAAATAAAAACAGTGGAGGTGAAATAGGGCAAAAATTTAACAAAAAGGTATAGAAAGAAGGAGAAAAAGTAGCTTGGGAAAGGAGTGCACATCTCAGTAGACCTAGCAGAGCGTAAGGCTGAAAATCCTTTCTACTCACACCAAGCCTTCATTCCTTGGTCTTTAAACAATTAATTATAAAAGTAATTCATAATTCAGAAGCAGCAAACCAATTATAGCCAGTTTACATACAAGAAACCCGGGGTTTTAATTTGCTTATCTTGAGTGTTGCAACATAAAATAATAATTATTTTACAATAATATACCTTGCACTTGCTAAGCAATTTTATTCAGGAATAGGGTTAAATAATGCCATTGGGCTATTTTTCTTTCAATGCCATCATTTAACCCTATTCTCATAAATACATTCAGTGCCTATAGAGATAATTTTTCTTATAAAATATTAACAAACCTATTTAAATGCAGCCTTTTCTCAGAGTTAGATAAGCAGACAGAGCCATATCTCCTGATCTGTTTATTGGGGAAAATTATTCTGTTCACTGACGATTCAACAATAGGAGAATTTTAAATTTGAATTTTACATTAGTTACATGTTATGTTTTTTTTATATAATCCTTTTTCTTATTGGTATATGAAAAAATAAATAAAAGACATTAAATAAACTCCAAAATATGGAATATATGTTTTAACCCATCCAGAAATGGTGGTGGCACCAAGGCAGCAAAAAGACAAACATCTTTGGCTTTCCTCTTTCTCAGCCTTATTGGTTGCATTGTAAGCATCACTACAATATACCTGTATTTGAACCATTATATTTACAAACTATTATCAGGATTTGACATTTTCAATTTCAATTTGTGATTTTCCACCCTGTTTTTGGCACATTCATGTAAATGCCAATCATTACAGTATTACAGCCCAAACTTTCCATACCTTTGTTTTTCCTTCATTACTTATATATATATAAAAAAAATATTTGCAAGTTTTTTCCATGACAAACTAAACCAAACCAAACAAGGTTTAGCATGAATTACAATCCTGTACCCACCCATATTTCACAAATGTTGGCTTGGAATGAGGTGAAAAGTGCATGCTCTTAAAGGGAGGTAGACACTATGGGCCTCATTCTATTATCGGCCGTAAATCGGCCGCAAAGCTGCGATTCCTTGCGGGGCTCCCGTTACCTTGCAATTCAATTATACGGCGCCGCAAGGCTATCCCCTTACGGCCGGCCGTATATCTTGCAACCGGCCGTAAGCTCAGAAATCTTTAAATGCAAAAATACATTCAAGACGGCACTGTAAAGCTCTGTAAATGCTAGGGATCATTATGGGGGACATGAGAATTAATAGCAACCCCCTCTCAAGCTTGCACATCAGCCCAAATCCGAGATTACATTAACTGTTTATTTTCCGGCCGACGGCGGGTCTGAGGTGCTCCAAGCCCTCTGGACTTTTTACATGGATATGTGACATAAATTAAAAAAATATATATTTACGGATTTGAGTGTAGGGGAATGTTGTGCTATGAAGGCTAACACCTACAATCACTTTATAGTCTTATAAGAGTGCAGGATGGCTTTATTATGGCTTTGTTATGTGCTTAATTGTGTGCCTGCGGGGCTTTCTTGCGGCTGAAACTCTTGCGGCCGTTTAAGATCAAAGGCTTTCCTCTGGCGCCTGCGGCCGCAAGGGATAGCAAGACGCCGGCCGCAAGCCTGCCGGAATCCCCGGCCGGAAGGGAATAGAATAGGCGAATAGCTTGCAGCCGGTCCTTGCGGCCCCGCATCTCCTACGGCCGATAATAGAATGAGGCCCTATGTTTTTGACCTAAATAAAAATAAAATTAATGAACACATCTATTTTTGACTAAAGTGGCCATTTAAACGCTTATTTGAGAGTCTGACTTTTTAACAAGACATGTCTTATAAGGCTAGGGCTATGTGCAGGACCCAAGTGGAAAGTATTATAAATGTTATTTAGGTGACAGCATTGGAAAATCCATGTTGACCAGAAGAATACCACAACAGTTCAATCATCAAAGTATTACAAATTAGGAACAACTGTATATTTTATACAGATGTCCAATTCAAACGTATTGACGGTGTCCTTGGATGAGCCTTTTTAGGTGATGGTAACATTTGTATTTGGCTGTAATTTGGAAGAAATCTTGGTTGCATACCAAAGGAGGAGTTAGTGAATGGAAGGCCCTGGTGCAAAATTATTTTGTGGGTTCCATGGAATCAGTCCATGCAAGTTAGGTGGCCAGATCACCCCTAAATATAAGTATCTGACCCTTTCCTATAATAAATTAAGAGCCTTTTTCTTAAGGTTGCTGATTCTGGGAGCAGAGCGCCCCTATAGTGTTGTGTGCCCTGGTACTTTGCACCTGCTGCTTTGGCGACAACTCCATTACTATGGCAGACCTAGCCAAGGGAGTGATCATTTAGTGCAAGGATCAACAACTACTGGTTTCAGTGCCATATGTGCTTCAGTTGTTTTATACAACTGCTTTTTTACCGAACAAATGGATACAGCCTTTAATAAATAAATAATTAATAAATATCAGAACTAGAAAGTTATTTATTACGTTTCTAAAAATTGCTACAACAACATGTTTCACATTTTCACTTTTTTCTTAATATAAAAAATGTATTGGTCTATTTTATTGCTACAGCTTTTATCTAAATACTATTGATAGATTTACAGCTCTAAACTGCCCTGTGTGTTATTAGAGGATTTTAGCTGGCCTTTTTTGGAAATTTTATAGCTGATCATTATTAAAAGTTATGTTTTATAATTTAAATTTATATTCCCTCAGTCCGTGAGTGCACCAACTAAAGGATTTTTTCCTTCCTGTCTTCTAATTTTGGTTCCATAACATATCACTTAAACATTATGGCAGAGAAAAATAAATATTATTATCTTTAATATCTTATTTGTAATGTGCCAACATATTGTGTAGTGCTGATTCAATTAAAATAAAGCCATGCTGAGGTGTTAGCTACTTTTTAAACAATACTCTGAATTGTGTTAAACATACCTTAATAGATTTAGACTAAAACTTACTACTTAATATCACAAAGCATCACCATGGGCCAGATGTATTTAAGGGTGAAGTGTGGGTGAAAACTTGCATAACCTCTCCATGCCTTTTTCGACCTTAGGTACATTGGCCCCAAGAGCCCCATGTTTTCAAGAAAGTAAGCATCAAATGCAGAACCATTATGAGATAAAAATATGTGAGCTCCACTGAACATAATTGCAAAAACAACCTTTACAGAAGTGAAATGGAACAATAATGTGGGTTACATCTGTAGGAAGCTGCAAAATGACAAAAAAAAACAAGCAGCTGGTATTGACAGAGATAGAGAAATGTAACCACTTACAAAAGGTGATATCAGGATGGAGAAAGACGAAGAGAAAGTGCGAGAACATGAGAGGGGAGAGAAGGGGGTGGGATGGGTTTTTTATCATTATTTTTTAACTGAATATCTTTAAGTAGACCTTTCTTTTAAACTTAAAGTTACACTATAGTGTTAAAACAAATCATGGGTATTTAAAATAGTAGGGTACATCCACAAGGAAAGTCCTATTATCAAAATTATAAAAAGGCAGCCCCTGGAGACAGCATGGCGAGCTAGTGCCAAGGAGTAATTGATTGAGTTTATTTTAGGGAGAAGTCTCCAAGGAATACAACCATCTCCCACCCATACCAGTTACTCTGACAGCAGCACATACTGAATATCCCTCCTTCCCTCCCTAGTGGGGGTACCCATATTCTATTGTCACAGCTGTTTGGGTGGGAGTGATTGCTATTGGTAAGGTGGGAGCATATTTATATTTTATATTTATGAAGATGGTTGGGCTCCCTTGGAGGTCGTGAGCATTCACATCTGTTTGTTTTATTTGTCATGCAAAAAAAAAGCTCTGGCCTGTCTTAATCCCATATTGGTGTCTATCAACTATTTGGATGGAGGGTGGTGTGGCCTAACCAGCTATGCACTAACTTACAAATGCTTAGGTCAAACTATGGATTATTACCATATTTTAATTTTCGTCTATTTACTTAATGTGGCTGCCATTCTCTATCCCTCAGATTATGCCACCGTTTGAGTAAGGTAAGGATGTGTGACTCCATATTGCAACTTGTAATGAACACAACACAGTCAGCGTCTTACTATTGGTCCATATGATCATGAGGAACACTAGGAAATTTTTGGCCATGCTGTTTGCACTAGAAGCTAGGTTTTGAAAATTCACAGTTTACCACGCATTGACAATATGTCTAAATATTACTTTATAGAAAGTGCAGTAAATAAAAAGAACATCCTTCCAGTGGAAATGGTAAGTATAAATCTGGTCAAATAATTTAACATGCCTGGGATATGCATTAGTTTATCTGAAAAAAATAAATAAAGTTCAAGATTGAAGTATCTTTCAGAAACATATGTAATACCAAAACAAGAGGTCATACTATATGATTGGATGGTTGAAGAGTCAAGGGTGCCTTTCTCCTGTGCCCTCTGGAATGCACGGTCTATCTACAATAAACTTATTTTCACTTGTTTTCTATTTATTTCCAACTCTCTCAATCTACTGGCTCTCACTGAAACATGGCTGTCATCATCAGACACTGCCTTCCCTGCAGAGCTATTTCTGGATCATTTTTCAGTCTGGCTTTGTCACTTTCTCTCTCCCTATGTTCCTTTCACTTGTTCTTGGTGACTTCAACACTCTCACTTCCCCAGCAGCCGCAAAACTACTTTCACTCACCTCCTCCCTCTCACAATTGACAGACTCCTCCACTCACCACGCTGGACACTCCCTTGACCTTATTTTAACCTATATCTTCACCACCTCTGACTTAGTTATCCGTCCTCTCCCTCTATCTGACCACCACCTCCTAACCTTCAACCTCACCACATCTTCCTCTCACTACCCTTCTTCAACCCCGGCTTCCATTACCCACAGAAATCTGCAACACTTGACCCACAACAGCCCTCCATTGTGCTACAACCACTTCTCAACCACATCATCAACCTCACCTGACCTGATACTTCACATTACAACTCAAACTCTTACTTCCACCCTTAACACCCGTGCCCCCATAACCTTACGCAGAAACGTGCACTACTTTGCATCTTTAATATCTACTCTGTCCTCCAACCCCAAACGTTAGTTTGCCACATTCAACACTCCACCCGCCACCACCCCCATCCCTTCCTGTCTAATGACTGAAGAATTTGCCAGCCATTTTAAGCATAAAATTGTAAACATTTGCAGCAAACTCTCCTCTTAACATGGCTCACTCACTCCCTCCTCTCAGTTGACCAATAACACCCAGCCTTCACCCTTCCCAAATCCCTCATCCACTATGTACAGCACTGACCTTGTAACAGAGGACAAAGTCTTCATTCAGTCTGCCATTAATCTCTCGCCTTACTAACTGTCCTCTGTATCTTATTCCATCACAGCTAATCCATCCCATCTCTACCCCACTTATCCCTGCTCTCACACATCTCTTCAACTTTTCTCTAAATACTGGCACATTTCCATCATCTCATTACATAATTACACCCATTCTTCAGAAACCCTGACTCTAATTCTCCATCTAACTATCGTCCTATCATGCTACTTCCCCTGGCTTCCAAACTACTCGAGTGCCTCGTCTACAATCGCCTTACCAAATTTATCAACTCTAACTGCCTTCTTGACACCTTCCAATCCGACATCAAGCCCTAACATTCTACCGAGACAGCTCTCACAAAAGTCACTAATGCCTTGCTCACTACCAAGTCAAAGGGTTACTTCTCTTTTCTACTTTTTCTGGATCTCTCTGCTGCCTTTGACACAGTTGACCACCCTCTTCTAATCCAAATTCTCCACTCTCTTGGCATCGTTGACACTGCTCTTTCATGGTTCACATCATATTTGCAAGATCGAGCATGTAGTGTCTCCTTCTCGGGCACCTCTCCTTCTCCTTACCCTCTATCTGTAGGCATTCCCTGTGGTTCAGTGCTAGCCTACCTCCTCTTCTCCTACACATCCTCACTTTGTACCCTATTAAATTATTTTGGATTTTAATATCATCTCTTTGCAGATGACACTCATATATACCTTGCAACATCAGTTCTATCCTCCTCTCTTCTAGCACGTGTTTCCAACTGCCTCTGAAGTGTATCCTACTGGATGTCCACCCACCACCTCAAACTCAACACGTCTAAGACCGAACTCCTAATCTTCCAACCCTCTACTACAGCTTCAATTCCTCACATCTCTCTCACTGTCAACACTGACATCATCACTCCCACTTCCCAGGTCCATTGTCTTGGGGTTCTACAGGACCCTGCCCTCCCTTTCATTCTGACATACATTCACTAACAAAATCTTGTCTTTTTCATTTAAAAAACATCTCCAAAATATGTCACTACCTTACCCAAGACACAACTAAGACTCTAATACATTCTCTCATTTTATCTCTCCTCGACTATTGCAACTCACTTCTTGCTGGCCTGCCCACCACCCATCTACACCGTACTCAATGTTCAGTGTCTGCAGCACCTCTTTTCATCAATCACTCCACTGGCCTCCAGAATAAGATTTACAATCATGACCCTAACTTACAAAACCTTCAACAATAGTGCACCCCCTTATAAGACTGCTCTCATCTCCAAATACTCCTCCACTCGCTCTCTTCATTCTGCTAACCACCTTCTTCTTTCCCCTTTTCTTATCACCTCTCCTCATTTCCACCTTCAGGACTTTTCTTGCGCTGACCCTATTCTCCGGAACTCCTTACCTCGCTCCACCAGACTCCTGCCTCAAAACCTTCAAAACCTCACTAAAACATATCTGTTTAAACAAGCCTGTCACCTTCCACCCTAACATGCACAATGCTTCTATCTCCCTCCGGTACCACACCCAAACCCTTTAATTTGTAAGTCTGTGAGTTTTCAGTCTTGCAAGGTGCTTTGCGGAAAGCTCTATGCAGATTGGATTGTAAGCTCAAAGTCAGGGCCCTCCATTGTTTCAATGTCTTAATATCGTTTTGCCTGGAACCTAATCCATGTACAGCACTACAGAATATGTTGGATAGACACATAATAAAATTATAATATGTAGATATAATGGGCAGATTAGATGAGCAAATTATTTTCTATATTTGGTCTAACCTATTTCTATATTTCTAATTTAAACAGTCTTAAATTAAAATACATACCAACCTGTTCAAATAACTGAACCCTACAAAAAGAACCAAAGTACTCAGACATACCCAAAGAACCAAAGACATGCCTCTTCCAACACCCAACTGCCATTGTAAGAGGAGGAGCAGAATATCAATTTATATATATTATTAACGCAATGCAAACCATCTGTTTACCATCATTAAATTATATCCATGTTTTAGTGAAGCTTGTTTGTGTAACATGTTGGTTTATGTTCCACTAAATGCTACCTCATTTATTTCATATATAACTCTTGTTATTGAGAGGAATTCAATCTTCCACTCATGGGCTATATGTGATTTTGTGGTTGGAGATATTAATAGCAGCAATTTGTTTTCCTGCTCCGAACAGGAATCGTGGTGTGGATGACGGATTATGTTGTATGTCTGTGTATAGCACCTGTGCAGCAAGCTGGCTGGGCGCCCCCCGTACCCGTTGTCACTCTGTTGGATGATGTATCAATATTTGGGTCTCTAACCACAATAGCAAATATATTTTTCATTCTATCTCCTTATATTTTGTGTCAATGTACAAGAGTTAAGGAGACATTCTTAGACATTTTGAAAGTTTTGTGTCCCCTTCTTAGTTTCTCATTAGTAGTTTTTTGTCACTTGCTATTTTAAAGTCATCAATAAAAGTTATCTTTTATTTATTTGTTGTACTTATTAGGACATGATTTACTTATCTGTATTTATATATTTTAAGAGTTTGGCTTCTTTGCCTCCTCAGTAAAGTCAAACCACCACTATAGTCAAATTTATCTATATAGTATTTTACATAAATAATTACCAAGATGTTCTTAGAAAATCAGATAAATATATAAAACCATCACAGTTTTTCTTTAACTTTTATATGCAATTATTTTTTACTGCAATGTTCCATTACCTTTCTCAGTTAGTTCTGTCTGTTATCTTCTCAGGAGGTAGTGTCCTTGTAAACAAATGAGTCTTTCATTGCGACTATTGAAAGCACTGAAAATTTTAGATGCCACATTCTCATTATGCAGGTAGAAGTTTCTGTGCATTCAATATCTCCTCCTATCTCATCAGCAGAAATTAAATTGCTGCCTAATTGCATATAAACTGTAAAATAATAGAGACTGTATATATTTTTTTACATTCTAATAACATTTAGTCGATTTTATATGTAGTTCTTCAAAAGAATAAATATTAAATATAGGATTAGAATGGTCCTTTATGTTTTTTTCAATTTTTTTCAAACAAGTTATTAACAGAATCATCTTAAAGTTACTATTATTTAACCCATTCACTGCCAGAGGGGGCTGCAATTCATTGAAATTAAATCCAGGTCCTTCTACGTAAGTATGCTTAGGGCCCGATTCAATTGCAAGCCGCAACTCGAGCGATGTAGGCCGTATGTCTGTGGGTGTGCTGCGGGCTCCTGTTCGTCTGCGATTCCCGAGCTATTCAATTCCTCAAGCCCATAAGTTACTCGCCAAAAGCCGAAACCATAAACCATGCACTGGTTCATAGCAGTTCAGGGCGGGAACATGATCAATTAAGCAAGCCCGTAAACGCCCGTAGGTCTGTCATTATTAAGGCAATAAAACATGGAGGTTACATGTCAGTTAATTAGGTTCGGGGGTCCGATATGTGATGAGACTCGCAAAACACTCAAAATAAAAAATTATGAAAATGAATGCCAATACTGTTCTAGTCCATGTGGGTGGCCTGATATGTACTAATTGATTCCTGAGATTGATTTAACCCCCGAAATGAGACATAAAAATACATTTTATTTACTGCCAATTAGTCATGATGACAATTGCTGTTTCCATTGGCTGTTTCTGCATCGGGAGTTACGGGCTTGCTTCCATAACATGTTCAAGCCCGGAAATGCTAAGTCCGATGGCATGGTTTTCAGAATTTCGCAATTAGCCCCTAATTTGTGGTCCTGGCCAATTGAATAGCATCGCAATCGGTGACGAACGGGGGCTCGCAACTCAATCACAGACATTTCGGCTGTCTGCGATCGAGTTGCAAGCACTAAATTGAATGAGGCTCTTAGACTTGAGTATGGTTTAAATTAACGAAGGTGAGGCATCTCTCCAGTTTATTTCCTATACTATAAAGCAAGGGTGGGCAAGTTCAATCCTGGATACCCCCAAGCAGTCCAGGGTTTGAGAATATCCTTTCTGTGCACAGGTGAGTCAATCAGGATGACTGAAGAAGTGATTGACTCACCTGTGCGCAGCAGGGATATCCTCAAACCCTGGCCTTTGTGGGGCTCTCCAGGACCGAACTTGCCCACCCTGTTATAGAGGTCCTGGGGCCACATTCATGCCTGGATATCCCTGCTGGGCACAGGTAAGTCAATCGCTCCTTTAGTCATCCCGAATGTCTCACCTGTGCACAGAAAGGATATCTTCAAATTCAGGCTTGTGTGTGGCCCACCAGGATTGGACTTGCCCACCCCTGCTATAGAGCCTCTAATTCAAGTTGGCAAGGGATTTCCAACTTGTTTTGAATAACATGGGCACTGGAAACATATAAAAAATGTCTTCATTCACATCTTAGTGAATATAGCCCTATGACTAATATGTTCATTTTCTGTTTCATTTAGATTGAACCCCAGCAGAGTATTGATCCAGGAGGGAGTTTTCCATTTGCCCAGAGCAACGGTTCTTATTGGACCCTCCAGGCTACCATCCCACCAACTGAGCTAATGCATAATAATAATAATGATTGAACACTGTCCAGACTCTTATGCATTTATAAATTGTGTCACACTATAATCTACAGTGCAGATATTCTTCAAGATCTTCTTGGAATATTTAAAGAAAACCATAAAAATGTAGAGGATGCTTGGTAGCATTTTTACATTGATTGCCAGTAGTCTTTCCCTATTAATGATATGTCAATAACTCTTTAATTTCTTGTATCTTATAATTGATGTAGATTATTAAAAGTTATAATAATTAATGTGTCTATATAGTAACATTATTAAAATCATTTATTTACAAAACACCAAAATAGTGCTTATGGGTAACATTCAAATTTACTTTTTGTAAAATGTATTTGTTTTATATCTTTAATCTTTTCCAAATTGCATCTTACACTTAGACTATGATTCCATGTAATCCTGTGTTACTATTCAGCTGATGCAGTGGGTTCATTAGAGTCAGATTTGTTTGGAGTGGCAGGAAAAAGTCTAGTCAGCTGACAATTTCTTCACTGGATACATGGAACCTGCATTAAACTATATTGTAATATGTGTCTAGGTTAAGTAAACCTTCTCATGCTGTTTCACATATCACATATAATAATTGTGGTAATTACGAATGTTGACCCCGCGAGAACCGCACAACTTTGAAATGATGGGGGTGCAATGAGCGTCAAAGGCGCTCATCGTGAGGCCCGCAAGACTGAAAAAGGCTGGCAATGAGTGCCGAAGGTGCTCATTGTCAGGCCCCCGATGAGTGGGAGGCACGCAACACTTTGAAAAAAAATACAACTTTATCGTAGGGACTGTTTGGAATGTTTGAGTAAGAGAAAACAGAGAGTTTGAACATGTTTAAAATAGAATGTTTAGATATGCAAGCTTCTATATACCTTTAATGAATTTAACCTGTTGTCTGCTATGTGTAATCAGGAGACAGATGTAGTTCATGTGTGTTTTATGTATATTACAAAGCAGAATATGAATTGCTCTATACTAGTCATTTTACTCTATATACAAGTCTACAAATACAAAAAAATATAAAATATATAAAAATAAACTGTACTGAAGATTTTGAAAAATGAAATTATTAGGTTAAACTATACTCTACCATACAAAATGAGGTTGTACGTTAAAAAATACAATATACAAGTCACAAATAGGTTATGAAAGAAAAGGAGCGTATAGGGGCAGAGAAGGGCAAAAAAGATCCTGTGCAGCTCAATAATAGTTGAGGCATGATGAAAGCAAAGGAAAAATAATCCGTGTATACACAGCATGATACAGCTTTCCTTCTTCCTCTTGTAGGATTTCTCATCAATCACTCCCTTATAACCATAGAGGAAATCTTGGGAGTTGAAAGTGGTATACTTGTGGTAAGGTCCAAAAACCTCAACAACATAGGACATATAAAGGGGTTTTGGTAAGTACCCTTCCCCTTAGATGTGCCTACACTGTAAGGGCTGTTAGATTCTTGTAGTGTGGCTCTATAGAAGAAAATAGTCTTTGAGTTCTATAAAAGGTATACACCTACACAGTATCCAGATGTCTTTATACAAACCTATATAACATGTGCACCTCTTCCTACAATGACAGGAAGTATGGATCACAGAATGCAAATTATGTCAAATAATAGAAGTATAATGTCTATAAAAATAGGAAATATAAAAGTCAAGAATATATATATATATATATATATATATATATATATATATATATATATAGTTGCAAGCAAAAGTATGTGAACCCTTTGGAATGATATGGATTTCTGCACAAATTGGTCATAAAATGTGATCTGATCTTCATCTTAGTCACAACAATAGACAATCACACTCTGCTTAAACTAATAACACACAAAGAATTAAATGTTACCATGTTGTTATTGAACACACCATGTAAACATTCACAGTGCAGGTGGAAAAAGTATGTGAACCCCTAGACTAATGACATCTCCAAAAGCTAATTGGAGTGAGGTGTCAGCCAACTGGAGTTCAATCAATGAGATGAGATTGGAGGTGTTGGTTACAGCTGCCCTGTCCTATAAAAAACACACACCAGTTCTGGGTTTGCTTTTCACAAGAAGCATTGCCTGATGTAAATGATGCCTCACACAAAGGAGCTCTCAGAAGACCTACGATTAAGAATTGTTGACTTGCATAAAGCTGGAAAGGGTTATAAAAGTATCTCCAAAAGCCTTGCTGTTCATCAGTCCACGGTAAGACAAATTGTCTATAAATGGAGAAAGTTCAGCACTGCTGCTACTCTCCCTAGGAGTGGCTGTCCTGTAAAGATGACTGCAAGAGCACAGCGCAGACTGCTCAATGAGGTGAAGAAGAATCCTAGAGTGTCAGCTAAAGACTTACAAAAGTCTCTGGCATATGCTAACATCCCTGTTAGCGAATCTATGATATGTAAAACACTAAACAAGAATGGATTTCATGGGAGGATACCACAGAGGAAGCCACTGCTATCCAAGCAAAACATTGCTGCACGTTTACAGTTTGCACAAGAGCACCTGGATGTTCCACAGCAGTACTGGCAAAATATTCTGTGGACAGATGAAACTAAAGTTGAGTTGTTTGGAAGAAACACACAACACTATGTGTGGAGAAAAAGAGGCACAGCACACCAACATCAAAACCTCATCCCAACTGTGAAGTACGGTGGTGGGGGCATCATTACTTGGGGCTGCTTTGCTGCGTCGGGGCCTGGACGGATTGCTATCATCAAAGGAAAAATGAATTCCCAAGTTTATGAAGACATTTTGCAGGAGAACTTAAGGCCATCTGTCCACCAGCTGAAGCTCAACAGAAGATGGGTGTTACAACAGGACAACGACCCAAAGAATAGAAGTAAATCAACAACAGAATGGGTTAAACAGAAGAAAATACGCCTTCTGAAGTGGCCCAGTCTGAGTCCTGACCTCAACCCGATTGAGATGTTGTGGCATGACCTCAAGAAAGCGATTCACACCAGACATCCCAAGAATATTGCTGAACTGAAACAGTTCTGTAAAGAGAAATGGTCAAGAATTACTCCTGACCATTGTGCACATCTGATCTGCAACTACAGGAAACGTTTGGTTGTAGTTATTGCTGCCAAAGGAGGTTCAACCAGTTATTAAATCCAAGGGTTCACATACTTTTTCCACCTGCACTGTGAATGTTTACATGGTGTGTTGAATAAAAACATGGCAACATTTAATACTTTGTGTGTTATTTGTTTAAGCAGACTGTGATTGTCTATTGTTGTGACTTAGATGAAGATCAGATCACATTTTTTGACCAATTTGTGCAGAAATCCATATCATTCCAAAGGGTTCACATACTTTTGCTTGCAACTGTATATACATCAAATCCAAGATATATTAAAAGAGATGTCAAATAGGTTATGGTGGGTATAATGATGACTGAAATACCCTCCAGTGGGTATACCCACCACCCACATACCCTAATTTGTTACTTTGTGACTGGTCTGAGTACTCCCTGAAGCCTCACTTCATAGTTGCCATAACTAATCTTACACTAATGAGCCGTGTATATGGGAGAAACTGCACTCTGAGTGGTTTCTGGCACTGCATCCTAATTCAAGGTTATGTTTTAACTAGCGACTTGCCCGTCAAAAATGACAGAGAAAAAAAATTGTAAGTCTGGCAATGCTGTTTGCCACAAAATGTGAGTCTATGGCCCTTTGAGCACCTTCAGTGCTCATGGCGAGCACAGCGCTGAGCAACTTGCCTGTCAAAAATTACGGGAATAAAATGCTGTTTGCCACCCAATCTGAGCACCTTCTTTACTCATTGCGAGCCCCAGGCTGAGCGCCTTTGGAGCTCATTGCAACTCTCTTCCCCTCCTCTCCCTCCCTTGTGGCCCCTTTTCCCCCTCTTCTCTGTCCATGGTGTCTGCTTTCCTACATCCTCTCCCTCCTTTGTGTCTCCTTTCCCACTACCCTGTGTCTCTTCCCCCTCCCCTGTGTCTCTTTCCCCCCTCTCCCTCCCCTGTCTCTCTTTCCCCCCTCTCCCTCCCCTGTGTCTCTTTCCCCCATCTCCCTCCCCTGCCTCTCTTTCCCACTCTCTCCCTCCCTGTTGACATCACCATGCAGCTTCCCTGCATGTGCAGAAGGATGCACAGGCGCAGGGAGACAGACCAGAAGCGGATATACTGGTAAGACTGCGGGGATCCGAGGGGTGGCTGAATGGATCTGGGGGGTTAGGTGGAGGCTGAGGGGATCCAGTGGGGGGGAGAGGAAGGGGAAGGAAGAGGGTTCTGTGGGGTGAGGGGAAGGCTGAGGGTTCTTTCCTTCCTGTGTCCAATGACCTCCTGCTGCTCTTCTCTACTCTGTAGCGCGTCTTCTTGCTGTTCCCGGAACCAGCATATGCTAATGATGTGACGCTCATGTGACGTCACGTCACTAGCATATGCCTGTTCCGGGAACAGCAAGAAGAGAGCAGCAGGAGGTCACGGTAAGGAGAGAGGGTAAAGGGGATAGGGAGGTTGGTGGAGAGGGGGAAAGGGAGGAGGTGGATAAGGAGGGAGGAGGAGAATGAGGGGGAGGCTGTGGGCAGTATAATATTGTTTAGGTGGCGCACCAGCAGTGGGGCAGGGGGAGCCAGGACAGGGGGAGTTTTCAAACTGCCAGTTGTCGTCAGAAGGCTTCAATGCCTCAACTGCTCGCTTCGCTTCAGTCCTCTTGGCCGCAAACGGCTTGCCTCGCTTTGTGAGGCTCGCATGCGTGACGACAACATACATTTTGAAAATTATAATATGTGATATATCTACTTGCCAGTCAAAAATGACGGGAATAAAATTTTAAGGCTGGCAATGCTGTTTGCCACCCCTTTGGCTCATTGCGAGTCTCTCCCCGTCAACTTCCCCCCTTGTGTCTCATTTCCCCCCACCCTCCTCTCCCTCCCTTGTGGCTCATTTTGCCCCTCTTCTCCCTCCCTTGTGTCTCCTTTTCCCCTCCCCTTTGTTTTTATCCCCATCTCCCCATGTCTCTTTCCCTGCCCTCTCCTGTGTCTTTCCCCCCTCTCCCTCCCATGTGTCTCTTCCCACCCCCTCTCCCTCCCCTGTGTCTGTTCCCCCCTCCCCTGTGTTTCTTCCCCCTCCCCTGTGTCTTTCCCCCTCCCCTGTGTCTCTTTCCCCCCTCTCCCTTCCCTGTGTCTCTTCCCCCCATCCCCTGTGTCTCTTCCCCCCTCCCCTCCCTCCCCTGCATCTCTTTCCCCTTCCCCTGTGTCTCTTTCCCTCCTCTCCACTATGTCTCTTTCCCCCTACCTTCCCTTTGTCTCTTTTTACCCCCCTCCCTCCCCTGTGTCTCTTCCCCCCCTCTCCCTTACCCCGTGAGTCTCCCCCCTCTGTCTACAACCCAGAATCCTTAGTGGCAGTGAAAACAATGTTTACTGGGAAAACAAATCTCCTGGACTGCTTGAGAAATGTAGATGTATTCAGAATTACTTTTTCTTTCCATACTACATTATACAAACACAAATAAACAAATAGGATTTAAAAATGTTCTTTCTAGCTATACACATTATTAATTTTTTCAACGTGGGTCTGTCATGTTTTAGATTATTGATTCTGTTTAGAGAACAATTACAACTTTGGGATCAGATTTACCCTTTCCATGCTATAATGGTTGTGGCACACAGAGTCATATAATCTATGGATAAACTATCCAGGGATACAAACATTTTGGGATGAAATGTATAGTTACAGATCTCATTATTTGAATCTCAAATTTACAAAACAGAGAAGGAAAAGCAAAAACAAAAAAATACATGACTGGAAACTGCACATTTGGTGCAAACAGTTAAAATAACATGAAAGGCTCCCTGCTTTTAATATTAAAATAAGCTACCTAAATAATTATTTGATTATTTAAATATAATTTTATTAACAAGCGCACTGTAGCTCATGGATATAATGTTTCTATAGTACTAGATGTTATAGCCAATGACTGGGTGTGTCTCAGCATGTTGCTGAATTGGCTAGTACATCTAGTTCTATAAGCAACATGGGGCGGACCTTTGCAGAGAGTAAAAACAGAGCTTAAAAGTACTTGTTCAGAAAATTATGTTTAAATGTTCAAATTATTTTATATACATTTTTGAACACAAGTAAATATGAAGCATGGCAGTATTATATAAAACTACAGGAACATTTATCAGATCAATTCCAAAAACACTGGATACAGTGGTGGTGGTGGTGGGGGGTGGGAGGTGAAGTAATTCTATTGGTAGGTGTATTTTAACAGAGACAGAATAACAAAAAAAATCACAAAAAAAAACGCATGTCAAAAAAGTTATAAGTTGATTTGCAGGTCAGTGAAGGAAATAAGTATTTGATCAACCAGCAATATTTCTGGCTCCCATGTGTCTTTTATACAGGTAACAAGCTGAGATTAGGAGCACTCTTTTAAAGGGAGCGCTCCTAATCTCAGCTCATTACCTGTATAAAAGACACCTGTCCACAGAAGTAATCAATCAATCAGATTCCAAACTCTCCACCATGGCCAAGACCAAAGAGCTGTCCAAGGATGTCAGGGACAAAATTGTAGACCTACACAAGGCTAGAATGGGCTACAAGACCATCGCCAAGCAGCTTGGTGAGAAGGTGACAATAGTTGCTGCGATTATTCGCAAATGGAAGAAACACAAAATAACTGCCAGCCATCCTCGATCTGATGCTCCATGCAAGATCTCACCTTGTGGAGTTTCAATGATTATGAGAACGGTGAGGAATCAGCCCAGAACTACACGGGAGGATCTCGTTAATGATCTCTAGGCAGCTGGGACCATAGTCACCAAGAAAACAATTGGTAACACACTACGCCGTGAAGGACTGAAATCCTGCAGCTCCCGCAAGGTCCCCCTGCTCAAGAAAGCACATGTACAGGCCTGTTTGAAGTTTGCCAATGAACATCTGAATGATTCAGAGGAGAACTGGGTGAAAGTGTTGTGGTCAGATGAGACCAAGACCGAGCTCTTTGGTATCAACTCAACTCACTTTTGGAGGAGGAGGAATGCTGCCTATAACCCCAAGAGCACCATCCCCACCGTCCAACATGGAGGTGGAAACATTATGCTTTGGGTGGGGGGTTCTGCTAAGGTGACAGGACAACTGCACCGCATCAAAGGCACGATGGACGGGGCCATGTACTATCAAATGTTGGGTGAGATCCTCCTTCCCTCAGGGATGGGTATTCCAGCATGGTAAGACACACAGCAAAGAAGAAGCACATTAAGGTCGCGGAGTGGCCTAGCAAGTCTCCAGAAAATCTGTGGAGGGAGCTGAGGGTTCGAGTTGCCAAACATCAGCCTCAAAACTTTAATGACTTGGAGAGGATCTACAAAGAGGAGTGGGACAAAATCCCTCCTGAGATGTGTGCAAACCTGGTGGCCAACTACAAGAAACGTCTGACCTCTGTGATTGTCAACAAGGGTTTTTCCACCAAGTACTAAGTCGAAGGGGTCAAATACTTATTTCCCTCATTGACCTGCAAATCAATTTATAACTTTTTTGACATTGTGTTTTTCTTGTTTTGTATTTTTGTTATTCTGTCTCTCACTGTTAAAATTCACCTACCATTAAAATTATAGACTGATCATTTCTTTGTCAGTGGACAAACATTCAAAATCAGCAGGGGATCAAATACTTCCGTCCCCCCCCCCCCCCCTCCACTGTATCTATTCCAAATACATGTTACAGAGGCAAGCATCTAGTATCAGTAATTATATGTGTCATTAATGGTCAGGATGTAAGTGCATTATATTGTTTCACTGAGGGTGAGCATCACATGAGGAAAAAATATCAGTCTCAGTCTGGAGAAGTGTCTCTAGCAGAAGAATTATTTTCAGACACTGACTTGTAAAGGTTATGGAATCTGCTGCAAGTTTCAGAACAGACATTCTTTGTATTGTGGTGACTCAGCTGAAGTTGTTCTTACATGTTTCTGTCACTCATTTTCAGTCTCGATCTGCACTAAAGGGAAGTTGGTAACATAAAATACTTCAAATTTTGATAATTATTTTCTGAGAATTGGCAACAATAAGTAGTGAGTCATATGGGATGGTACCTTCTCAGGGTGCAGTCTCTCATGTTTTACCTGTGCATAACAGTCAGATTTGATCCAAAATGGATCACTAAAATGCCAGGCAAATCCCCCAAGCATTAAAGAAACAGTTTTCCATCACTGATTTCTCAAAGGTAGTGAGCAAGAAGTATGCATAATGAAAGGCCCGTAGGCCACCTCAGGCTTGCTTGGGTTTGGAGGGAGGGACCACTTGACCTGGCAGGACCGGGTAGGGGCAGGAGGTGGCTAGCTGGGGACATTATAGGCGTTTTTATAGGCGACAATTTCCCCCAGTTTGCCCCCAGCTAGCCATGGGAGCAGATGTGCTGCTGGTGCAGCTCCTGCTTATGGGCTCAGTGACCTCCAGAGTGCTAGGGAGTACGGGGTGGAGTGCTGGGGGCACTTAGGAGGATACCGGTCTCCAGCACAACTGACTGTCCTGGTGCAGCGTGGTCTCCTGGGCGGCCCTCGCGCATGCAGTGGAGTGTCCCAGGAGTACCGGTGTGCTGGGAGACTGCAGTGGTGTTCTGGCGCTGAGCTGGGAGGTCTATACCCCCGATGGACTTCGGGGATTGTGCCTGCGCCGTCTAGTTGCAGCGACGGGGGGCATGGTGAAGTCTTTGGGTGTCAGGGGTATGCCGGGGGGCCGGATCAGAGGCGCCTGTCACACTAGTTTGCACACTGACATGTGTATGGTCATACATAGTTAAGACTAGTATATGTTTTATACATAGTGTACCTAGAGCTGTGATTAATCCCTCATTTGCAGCTGCCTGGCTGGCTCTGCTCATTTTGAAAACTGCACTTAAGAATGCTAGATTGTGAGTTAGTATGCAGAGCCTTTATGGGTTAATGTGCCTGACTCTAATCTCTGGAGCTGCTGGTTCAAGCCCTGCATCAGGCAGTTAATTCTGTTTGTTATGTATTTAGTTAGCTTATGTGCCTATGTTATTCTGTAATGTTTATTATTACCACTAAATAGTGAAAAAAATTATTTTGAGTATAGGGGACAGCGTGTGCAAATATAGATTATTTCTGTGGCAGTGCAATTTTGTATTCTTTGTGTTGATGACAAGTTAGATTATCTGGCCCCTGCTGCTCTCGCATGCGGCAGTTAACTCTATGCTGTCTGGGGAGCTGCAATGTAGTATCTCTTTGTGATGGTACCAGTATCAATGAAATGCTTGGCGCGGGGAGATCGGTTATATATATATATATATATATTATATATTCATTGGTATCCATGTACCATGGCTACCATCTGCAATATGGCTATTGCCTATTATTATTATCTGTTACTTGTACGGGCCATTATATTCCGTAGCGCTGTACATGGGTTGGCATATGCTGATCAGTGAGTCTGAGTACGTGGTGCTATGTATGCGTTACCTAACATCTATTTCTTTTCATGATAGGTTCAATAATGTGTTCGGAACTGCATTTACGGGTTACGGATAGGATTTCAACCCTCTAGGTGGCAGTTGGTTTCTCCAGTTGCAGGTTACAGGGTTATACGCTACAAAGGCACCAGGTACGGTGCTTCCAGTAGTTTGCTTTAAGCAAGGTCGGCTTACCGCCATTATGGAGCTGCCTGGCACATGGGCCATAAGCCTATATCAGATTACCAGGGTGGTACTAAGGGGCGTGGGGATGTGGGCAGAGAGGCCTTAGGAGTTATAGGGCCAATTCCGCTTGATGGTGTTCTCCTAGTTTAGTCACATGGCTTACTAATCAGGCTTTATTGACTTTACGGCCGGGTATTGGTACTGTCATAACACTCTGGTATGGGGTCCAGGCGAGGCGTGCCTATCAGGGGATACTTGAAGTATAAGGGATTGTCAGGTTTTTGATTAGGAAACAGTCTTAGGGGTCTTGCTGGCGGGGCGCTATTGCTTAGTATCCAGTAATAGTCATAAAGCAGAGGGTATTATATGCTTTTCCATGTGAGTTCCAGGATATTATTAACTCTTTGTACCGGGATCGGCAACGTGCGAACTGAGGAGTATATATGGGTTATTACAGATGTGTTTTTGGTGTATCTGCAACAAAGGCTGTCACCCCTTTCATCCCCTGCGGTTGTATCACGCTTTGATCATTTAGGGTGCTATCATAAGCTATTGTCATGGGTATGTGCTGTAAGGTACTTGGCTTCGTAGATCTTTTAGAGTTATACGCGGCTTGTTGGCAGTGGATCAAAGGGCAATAATTAGAGTGTGCAGTGAATACGGTGGTGGTGCAGGCTGTCTCTCAGAATGTAGTTGTTCAGGACTACGTTGTTGGAAATCCTGTGCTCTGTACGGATAGGGGAGCATATAGTGTTGTTAAGGTACCAGGTCAAAAAGGATAGAGGACGGTTACTTCTCATGTGCGAGCCTCAGACTGCTGGCCGGAGTGGGAGGACGGACAGTTTGTGCACTGGGTACTCGAGTGGGGCATTGGCAGGGTTGAGGGGTTCTTGGTTACTCCTAGGCTCAGAGGAGGAGTCCCCAAAAGTAGGGGGGGTCAAGTAGCAGTGTGGCCCATCGGAAATCAAGCTAGGTTAATGGGTCCTGATGAAGGAATGGATGGAGAGAGCAAATGGTAAAGGTGAACAGGAGGTATGGCAAAGGGACGGCAGGCGACTGGTAGCCTTTTCCCAAGGGCCGGAGATACCACTGTTCAGGAAGGAGGTCTGTGATAAGTGCGAAGCCTTGCGGGCTGTGCAGCCATCTCTCCTTCCTGCTGGTGTGCCGGTAGTGAGAGGTTGGTTGGTATACAGGCAAGGTGGGGCGAGCTCAGGTGCCTGGTCTTGGGATCCAAAGGGTGATCATATGACCATATGGTTGGATAATGCGGTTCTGGAAAGAGGTCTGTGACAAGTCTGAATCCTTGCGTTTCTGTATGGCCATCTCTTTCCCGCTGGTCGGATGGTAGCAAGAGGTTGGTTGGTAAACAGACAAGGTATGTCGACCTCGGGTGACTGGTCTGGCGATCCAGGGTGATCATGTGACCATTTGGCCGCAACGGTTCAAGCTGAGCAGGCGGGGAAAGGAGGTAGTTACAGTGTAACGGGAACGCTGATTGCTCCCCCTTCCTGGATTATGGCTCTCTTGGTCCAAAAAAATCACGAGGTTGGTTTGCACCTTTCCTTGTTGAAATAGGATCGTTCTCTATGAGTATGATTCTACAATGTTGGAGATTGCCAGCAACATTTGGGCATATTCCGCATTGGAACTTGGTGCCCACTCGCTAGGTGCAGAAGCAGCAACTGTAACAGCCCTACAGGCTTTTGGAGAATGTGGTTTTGAGAATTGGAAGGTAGCGTGCAGTAATATCATGGGCTATTATTAAATCAGACCATGTAGGCGAGTTGCCTTGGTTGTCCGTCTTAGCCCAGAACTGGGCATGGCCCCGGTGCAGATGGATCATGAACAGATATGGAGCTCAGGGTGCTGTTTTAGGAGGGTATGTGGCTGGCCATGGTGTTTTTGGTGGGGGGAGTCAAATACGCAAAAGGTATTATGCGGTCTTCTCCGTGGTGGGTGGTGAGGGGCGTCACCGGGACAGTGTTAAAATGGGGACGATCCTACCCTACGTTGGTACGGATGTTCCAACATGGTAGGCCCTGGTTGAGGCTTCAGGGTATACGGTGTACTGTCTCTGTCCAGGCTCTTCCCCTCGGGGTTATGTTTATTTATTTATCATTATGGTTATTACATCATGTTGTGTTTACCAATAAACGCTGTGGCCAGTTATCTCCCAAGAAGTGGTCTGTGTCTAATTTTATATTCAAGGGGGAAAGGGTATAAATTCTTATATGCACATACCAACTGGGCCTTGCTTAGGTCAGGTTTACTCTCTAACCCAGGGATAGTTATTTATTTAATACAAAATTCATAAAGGTCAAAACATATTTATGTTACTTAACTACTGGGCACCTGAAGGGGTCAAGGAAAATAATATAATTTAAGTTACAAAATATGAAAGCTTCAGGAGGGTTATATAGTACATTTAGTAATGCAGTGGTGAATCAGGAAAAAAAAAAGTTCTGAGGTCCTGATTTGGATCCATGTCCACCTAATCACTACACTTGATATAGCCCTTTAAAGGGTCTGATTTGCTACTGGAAATTTCTCATCTAATTATTATTAATATAACTTGCTACCATAGGCGTAGGAGAGGCCCTTCTCTGGGGGTTCACATTGTGGCATTGCTCCTCCAAACCTTTTTTTTAAATGTCTTTGTTTAAATTCTCAATGCTCCTGTCCTCCCAGTATATATATATATATATATATATATATATATATATATATATATATATATATATATATATACATATATATATGCACATGTGTGTATATGTGTATATATATATATATATATATATATATATATAAATAATTTCCTTTATTTGTAATGCGCCAACATATTCCGTAGCGCTATACAGAGGTTAGCTGAAGTCAAAACAATATTAACACAATGAAAAAAAGAGAATGGAGGGCCCTGTCTTTCAGCTTAAAATCAAATGTACACAGAGCTTTCACTAAAGCACATAGGAAGATTGAAAACGTGCAGACTTACAATCTATTATATATATAACATAAAGTATGAGTCAAAGCTTTCATGGCAAAGACATACTGCTCCATAGCCATCTAGTGGACAAATCTGTTAAGGCATGATTAAGTTTAACTTTGCTATTTTTTGTGTCCCCTATTCATTTACTCTGGGGGAGGGGGGGGTGTCTAGTTCCTACGCCCACCAGTTCCTACGCCCCTGCTTGCTGCTAAGCAATGCCTATAGATAGTTGTCTTATCTTACTTTGGTGTGGTTCATGCAAATAATCCTTTGGGTCTCTCTTGCTCACCGTGCCTTGGGAGATCAGTAATACATCATTGACTAAAACCAGTGGTAACTGAAATGAAGTTTGCTGGCTCTCTAGCACATTTTGGAACTGGCATGCCAGTATAAGGGCCTAAAACGTTAGTGAGTATATATTTTTTTTGCATAGTGATTTTAAAACTTCACAGAGACAATATATAATATAATCACATGATAATGTAAGTGCATTGGATTGCATAGTCTCTGTCCAAAAAATCTTACAATCTATATGGTAGAAAGACATATGCAGACCCATTAAGAAAAAAGGCTATGTGTATATGGAAGGGAGTATGCTACTTAGTGTATTGAACATTCACTAAGTGGAAAGTATCTCTAAAGAGGCAATTTTATAGCTGAATCTGGAAAGAGTAGAGATTAGGGATTTCTTCTCTGATGTTGTTTGGTAGTGTGAGGTCCGTTGCTACTAATGAGAAATGTTCTAGCTGATAAGGAGCTCTGGATCTGTATGGAACAGTAAAGAGACATGCTGAGCAAGGCGAAGAAGACGAGCTGGTGTATAGCAAGTGATGAGGAAAGAGATACAAGGAGGAGTTGAGGAGCTCATAGCCTTGTGGCAGAGGAGGAAAGTGTTTTAGGATATTATTGACTTTATTGGAAGCCAGTTAAGGGATTTGAGCATGGAAGAAGAAGGAAGAAGAAGAAGGAAGAGATGGAGATAATATGAACAGCTGCATTAAGTATTAATTGCAGCTAAAAGAGAGTAAAAGGATGCGGTAGTCTGAATACGGGATATCAAGGGCTTGAGTAATTGGCCAGTGGAGGCGGAGTAGCTAAGAAACATGTGTATGTTTGCTATACACAACAACTGGAGCTCAGCAAGTAAAGTTGAACGATAATAGATCGACAGACTTTAATAATTAAATTTTCAGCTTCAAACAAACAGAGCAGGAAGATATTGATGGATTTGCACTGAGCATGAACCCAACATGCCGAGCATGTTGTGAAGTTTTACAGATACACTATTACTACTTATAACTAATACTATGCACACCACTCCACATGGAATGTATATGAGAGCGTTAGATATAAATTAAATTGTATTGAGCATCAACTATACTTTAAAATCTGTTCTTTTTGGTATTTATTAAGATAAATATCCAGACTATAAAATCTCTCTCTGGTCTGATTATCACATTATAAAAAAATAATATATGCAAAATGGAAAGCAGTCAGAAGGAAAGTAATAATGTTCCTACTGGTGAATAATGGAAAAAGTCAGAGAAAGTAAAGGTACAAGTACACTTAATTAATGGTTATATCATGTGTAAGTCTGCATGCATGAGTGGTCTATTAAATCAAGAAAATTTTAAGAATTAGCCTGAAGTCTTAACCTACTACAGACTGATTTTTGTTGGCACAATTTTTACATTTGAGGTTAAAGAGACAGGAAAGTCATGTTTTTAAAAGATTGTGTCTTAAATGTTAAAAAATAATGAGTGCCCATGTCTAATAATATTTATTTTTATGGGTTTCAGTTGGTTCAGCAAAAGGAATATGGATTATACTGTATATTGTTCAGCCAATCAGATTCTGCTCAGCTGTTGATGAGAAGCGGGTGGAGTTTTCTGTGCTGAAGGAATACATTTGTTGCTGGGTAAAAAGTAAGACTACTGAACTTCGGATTACTTATTTTTTCATGGCCAAAAATACTCAATAGTTAAGTATGTGTGAAATGTCAAATCTTTATACAGAAGTCAGACCTATCCTCCTATCCTGGTGGTGAGCATCTGCTAGATGCTGATATTCCGGTGCCATTTCATAGAGTCAAGGCTTAAGCAAACTGTTTGGGTTAGGGTGAGGGTTGGGGTTAGGGTTAGTTCAAGGGTTAGGCTAACATTATAAGGTTAGAACTTCTCTCAAATATCAACAGTGCTGCAAAATATCGGCAGCACCATCTATCGGTTGGAGGCCGCACTGCAGTGCGGACCTGTTCCGACATCATAACAGGATAGATCCCAGAAGTCCAAAAGAAAAATAAAGGGGTGACAAGGTTATTCGGGGGTTCAACAGCATTAAATGAATCTGCCAATGGGTCTTTTAAATGGGTCTATTGGCTTTTATCTATTCTTAAAAGATAGGTTTCTATTATCTGTGAGATATGGTGACCTTTAAAAGGACTCCTTAGGCAAACTTTATTTCTTTTATATAGAAGTTTTAACAAGGTGCCAATCACAGTTTCATCCTCAATATACTTATTTGACATTTACACTTCAATTACTTCTAAGACACACCCAGAGATCAACAGATTCTCACCTTCTGGAACCCCCTTCTCTCTATTCGCTCACATGTAGGGACCATTTTTCCATGCTGTGACCTATAATCATGTCCATGGCATGTCACTGCTTGCAGCAGCATGAGTCACTAAGGAGGATTCAACTTATTTAGTCACCTAGTTAAAATTTTTACGTAAAACAAAAAATTGCCTAAAGAGTCCCTTTAATCAACACAATAATTCCATTTTCTAACAGTGTGAAGACATTGACTTCACACGTCTATTACAACACAGCTTGTACGTATCTGCAAAAAAAGTATTTTAGTCTAAACACCAAAAAACTACTTATTGGTCTCCAACATCAGAAGAAGAGTTATATGTTTAGTTATTTTTTTTTTCAGTAAGCAATAAGAAAAGCTACAACATTTAATTGCTCAAAACCTTATAAAACCCTTTACGTTAAGCTTCTTATTCCTTTACCTTTCAAGTCAATGGATATTGTTATCAGTTTGATGAAAACATGGTGAATGAACACTAGCACTTCCATATCTCAGAGATTTTGCAATAAGTATCAGATTATACCATAAGTGCCATATTCTGATCTCCTTGCTGGCATTAACATCTTTCTTACATGAATCTACAGGCATGAAAGCATGACTCAAACATAACAAAGTCAGTAATGGGAGGGTGACCATTTTTGTCTGCGGAGGTGTCACATTTTTTTACCTGTGCCAAAAATTCCGCTAGGCTGCAGATACAATGCAAGACACCTTATTAACCAAATAAGTCATGCTTCTACAGCTTAATGTATTTCCCCGAAAATAAGGCTGGGTCTTATACAAATTTTTGCTTCAAAAGACGCATTAGGGCTTATTTTCGAGGGATATCTTATTTTTACATGCACATTAATTACACATATATACTCAATTATATATATATATATATATATATATATATATATATATATATATATATAATAAAAAGTACATCTGAACGTCTAAAGCAAGTAAAAAACCTGCTTCCAACTCAGAGGGCTTGCATTCTCCTGAATCCTGAGGACATTTGGGTCTGCTGACAGGTCCAGCGGGCTAGTGTTTAAGGGAATCCTGGTGGTATTTCATAAATTCTACCTAACAGTGCTCCAGCTCTGGTCTGTTTTAATTCCATCACACCATGCTAGAAGCTGTTATGATTTCGTGTGAGCACAGTATTTTTGACAATGGCAAACAAGTAACTTCCTGGTAGAAGTTATTTCTTTTGGCTTTCGGGGAGGCAGCCCCAGGCACGCCGCTCTGAAGCAGCGCTGTGTGACCCAGCGGAGCCTGGGCGCTCCTGATTGGTTGGAGGCAGGAGGAGGGACTTCCTCCCGTTTGGCAGGCTTCCTCCTCACTCTGCGCCGGCCATTGCACAGATTAACAGCTTCACGCTGCGCTCCTCTGTCTAACGGGTCAGTCCAGTATTAACCCCATAAATATTATAATTATACCATACCATATCCTATATTAAGCTTCTTGTGTGTGTCTGTATGTGCGCTGTGTTGGCGGGGTGTGTGTCGGGCAAAATGGACCCTGGGGAGTTTGGAGGCCTTACTGACTATGGTCAGAACATGGGCATTAAGCCACAGGGTTAGATGGGTCCAGAACAGGATGGACTCTGGCCATCAAAGGGGGAGGTTCATACCACCGAAGCTCAGGCCCGGCCTGTGGTGACCGGTAGCCTAGGCCAGGTGGATGGGCCTCATAGATTAGATAGGCTGACGGAGCAGTGTGCTAGCCCAGATTTGGGCAATAGGGCTATGGACAGCGTGTAGGTCATAGATAGGGTTCTTGAGAGCCAGGAGCTCACCCCCCCCCCCCCCACTGCAGAGAGTGTGGTGCCAGCGGGAAGCGCAGGCGAGGGCCTAGCCATCCGGGCGCCACCCAGCGACTTGTCCCATGGCCCGCAACGGAACCCAGGTTCTGGCACCGCCCCAAATCAGCCTTGAGGCTCTAGGGGTAATAGTAAAACCACAAGGAGCCATAAAAAAGCTCCTACAGGCTCTCACCAGTCGGCCCCTGCGGTTCCCTACTGCCACACCCACTGCCAGTGTTGCCGGTGTTTCGCAGGGACAACGCAACGCCGATGGAGAGGACGGGAAGAAAAAGGAGTCCACTAGAGGAAGAAGAGATCATGTGATCGATGAGATGGCTGCAGACGACAGTCTGGTGGTCATAGACGAGATTCCAGTGACGGTCAACGTGGCACGGCAGACGTGCCCCACCAGGGTCCGGAAGTCGACGAACAGGTACAGTCTCTTGATTTTCACCTCGACACCAGCAAAGAGACAGAAATCCCCTGACAAGAGAGCTAGGCCACAGCGCACTTCACCCATCCCTGACATCATTCCGGATACAGGGACGCCCATAGGGACTCAGGGGCAGGACAGGGGTATGGATAGCATCGACCACCCTAGGCCCCCAAGCCGGAGGGAATTTTTACGCCCTAGCGAAGCTGCAGAATCAGAGTACTCTTCTGGGGGGGAACAGACCGTACGGTCGCTAGTGGGGAATAGACGCAGGAGGTCTAGTGATTGTTCCTCATGCTTTCCCAGAGCCAGAGGCAGATCCAGGTCACGGAGCAGATGGTCTTGCGGCTGCAGCTGCGCCTGCTCAAGGGGGGTGAGAGGAGCCCTCGGCGGTCGAGACAAGCAAGGACGCTCGCTCATCCATATCGGCAAGTTGTCCCCAGGCTGGCAGCTGCCCCAGGGCAAAGAGAGTCAGATGAGAGACTAGGAATTTCCAGGGAGGTAGGGGTAACGGTGCAGGAAGCATCTCCCAGGGCATCTCAATTCCTAACATCCCTGAAATCCCTAATAGAAGATCACAACATTGCTGTCTCCGACGTGGAGATCGGGGCATGGGTGGGGTTTTGGCCGGGAAGGCGTGGTCGGAGCCATCTCCTCCCTTGAGGTCACCCCGCGTGGCAGGCAGGCTCACCAACCCCACAATACCCCAGGCAAGCTTGTCAGCACATGCCGGAGGAGCGGACCAACAGAGCAGTGGAAAAGGGGTAAGGGACTCAGCTGCGAGGCCATCCATAGTTTGCGACCAAGACAATTTGGGGGTGCATTTAGCATTAGACATCAAAGAAAAAATCTGGCGACGTGAATACATAGAGATATTCTCTTTGTTGCCAATGTCACGTCTGGCAGATCCTCCAAAGAGGTTCTACAGGGAAGGAGATGACCGGAGACCCACTCAGGAGCATACCGAGGACTTTCGACAACTGGTTACAGGCCTTTGCTATCATGGCCTGTGTCATGGGAGAAAGGCACCTGAAGCAATGCTCCAGGCTGTTTGTGTATCTGGAGGAAATCAGGAACGCATACCAGACGTATGGCGGGATGGCTTTGTGGCGGTACAACAAGGAATTCCGACAGTACATGTCCTCCCGACCGGAGATGGCGTGGAGCGATAAGGCGGTGGCTTATTGGATGAACATAATGACACCAATGCAGGCCGTGCGGTTACATTGGGTCAAGGTGTCTGCCACTCATTCAATGAGGGCAGCTGCAAGTGGGCACCAAACTGCCGTTTCAAGCACACCTGTGTGAATTGCGGCGGGGATCACGAGGTCTCAAGATGCAGCAGACAAAAGGAGGGGTTGAGGCCTGGAGAGCCCACTCAAAAAGGGCTGGACCCCCATACGGTTGGATGCAATGCTGCCATGGCTAGAACGATACGGTAGGTTACCAACGAGAGCCGGGCGGCCGCCCTACTACGCGAGGGTTTCCGGGAAGGGTTCAAATTCCGTGCACACTCGCCCCACCTGATTCGTGTCTCCAGAACCTGAAATCAGTGAAGGAGTTTACCGGCGTGGCGTCAGATAAAATCTGGGTAGATGTAGAGCTAAGAAGGATGGCAGGCACTTTTTCCTCCATTCCTTTCCAGGGCTTGGTCAATTCCCCTCTGGACATAGTACCAAAGACGGTCAGGCACTGAAGCTAAGAAGGTGAAGGTAGATATTGAATCCACTTTTTACTTACTCCCTGTGCATCCCCAGAGTCACCGTTTCCTTGTCTGTTTCATAGATGGAGAGTACTTTGTATACCTTTGTTTGCCCATGGGGTGCTCCATTTCTTGTTCCTATTTTGAAGCCTTCAGTACGTTCCTGCAATGGGTAGCACAGACCGAATCAGGTTGCCATGGGATTACCCACTACCTCGACAATTTTCTCTTTGTGGGTCCTGCGATTTCATACTGGGGACCTTTTCAAGGATATGTCAAGATTTCAGGGTTCCCCTAGCAGACAAACAGATGGAAGGGCCCACCACGGAATTGACGTTCCTGAATATACAGATCAATTCGGACAAGATGGAGTGCAGTTTACCGACGGAGAAGGTGTTGGATCTGTCAGCGGAACTGGCAACTTTAGCAGTGTTGTTGTGGAGGCTTCAATCCATCTTGGGGAAACTGAATTTCACGTGCAGGATAATTCCAATTGGCCGAATATTCAGCAGAAGAATGTTGTTGGCTACAGCAGGCATATCACAGCCACATCATTTTATAAAGGTGTCCGGGGCAATGAAGGAGGATGCACGAGTGTGGACCGCATTTCTTCGGAATTTCAATGGGAGCACCTTGAGTCAGCTGAGCAGGGTGACGAACTGGCAGTTCGATCTCTATGCAGGCGCAAGTTCAGTCGGTGTGGGAGCTTATTTCAGAGGTGCATGATGCACAGACAGGGACTTTAGGGACAGGGAATTTAGGGACCGCCAGGTCCTTTTTCAATCAGGCAATGCGGCCACGGTCCGTGCAGTCAATAGCCTGACGGCGAGATTAGGTTTGCCTGAGAGCATGGTTAAAAAGATTGGGAGATGGGAGTCGCAAAGTTTTAGGTCCTATATAAGGCCAGAAAGGGTCATTTAACTAGACTTCTTTGTGTGTTGCAGAAACAAAGCAGCAGTTAGCCGCAGTCACTGGAGACAAAAACTGGGCTTCCTAAAGACGGGCGTACAAGTGCGATGGCTAGAGTTCCGTGGCTTGAGATGGCCACAGGTGAATGGCCTGTTGGAGAGCAACACTCATCATCACGGTAACCCACCCATTTTGATTATAAATTCCGGGGGCAACAATTTGGGAGTGGTACCTATGAGAACATTTTTAAAAGATATGAAGAGGGATGTGAAGTTTTGGCTAGACCAGTTTCCAGGCCTGTTCATAGTGTGGTCCGAAATTATCAAAAGGAGATCATGGCGGAACGCAAGGGATCTGGTTTCGGTGGATAGACCAAGGCAAAAGATAAACAAGCAGATGGATAGTTTTGTAAGGAACTTGGATTTTATTATCATTAGGCATCAGGAATTCGAAGGCGCAAACGCCAATGAATTCTTTTGCCCCGATAAGGTTCATCCCACAGGCTTAAATGGGCGTTGCCCTGCCTCATGGTCATGCTTAGTAAAGCACTGGGAGGCTCTGGATGCTGGCCCAGGGCGTGAGGTTACTGACTGGGCCGGGCTCCTCCTCCGGGATGTTTAATTAAGCTGTGATGTAATAATGTTAACTATGTTAATTAGTTATTGGAATTTGGTTGCTTTAATAAAGTTGCTTTAATAAAGCTGTGGCCTGTAATTTTCCCCAAGAAACACTTGGTCAGTGTGATTATTTAACTAAACGCCTAATGGATCTTGCTGGGGTCATTTAGAATACTTATGATGGCAAAACATGTTCTGCAGGACTGTCAGTTTAAACAAAACACATTTACTGCTTCAAAGAAAGACTCCTATTAGGGCATTCTACTGAACAGATCAGATTCCATCACTTTGCAAACCTAATAGTGTATGGAGGGGAACAGATCTGTTGGAGGCTGCAATGCTAACATTCAAATGTAAGTTTAAACATTAACTTGAATTTCTCCCTGAAATATGGATTTTGCTACTAATCACTTACTACATAAACAAATGAAAAACAACTGTATGACTACTATATTGTTCCAGTAAATACTGCATGAATAAAAAATATATATGTTTAAAAAAATTGTGTCTAAATAATAGCACAATTAGGTAGAAGACATGCCATAAAGGTAGTTTGTAATAATAAAAAATAATAATTTTGAAGACTCAACCTCAGAGGCATCTATGATACGTTGTTGAAGACTATGGCCCACAGACTATTCAATTGCAAGCCTGCAGTTGACTTTATACCGGCCGCATGTCTGCGAGCTTGAAATTTCAAACAGTTACAGAGCGATTCAATTGATCAAGCCCGCAGCTAACTGGCTGAAATCCTAAACTGTAAACCATGCATCCGTAAGCAGCATTTCAGAGCATGATCATGATCAATTAAGTAAGGTCGTAACTACCGATTTAGCAACAGCCAATAGTAAATGAGACCTTCATCCTGACATCAGTAAAGCATTGAGGTTAAACGTCAATCAATTAGCGTTTAAAAGTCTGAATCACAATCCGCCAATGTACAAAATAATAAAAATGAATGACGATACTGTTATAGTCCATGTGGGTGACCTGATATGTATTAACTCATTGATTACCAAGATTGATATGACACAGAAATAAAATGTAAAAAAAACAAAAAATTATATAGCAGATTTGAGAGCTTGAGGCTGTTGTGCAATTAATTCTAAGAACAGGTGTTTAACCCCCTTGCGAGTCCTATCTGGTACTCGTAGGATTTTCTTCTATATTTGCCATTTACAGGTGTCAAAACATTTGCGGGCTTTAGGAATTGTAGCAATTGAATAGCGATTTGCTTTTGTAACATTTACGGGCTTGAAAGATCAAAGGCTGGGTTGGATTTACGATTGTGACAACCGCAGGAATTTTCAGCCTGTAACCCGCAAATAGTAAAAGATTGAATTCATTTACGGGCTACATTACGGGCTCCAGTAACTAATAATTGCTCAATTGAATAGGGGCCTGTGTATGTGAGAGGGGTATTTGCCTGTAAGTTGAGGGGATGATTATCTTACTGGGGCTTAATCTTCCATTTGATCTCTATTGTCAAACGTACTATTTAGAGGACACTTTTAGTAGAGATCTTATCTGAATATACACTTCCTCAAACTTTCTTCGTCATCACTAAACAAAACTGAATGCAATAATGAAATAGAAAAGACTGGTTTTAAACATAGTAAAAATATTTTGCACATTATCAAGTCAAGTTCTTCAAAAGAGAATACTGTAAATGTGACAGTTTAGTTGTTCAGTTCAATTTTATTGTCCGTTTTTTCTACACATTTTACAAACAAGTGCAGATTAACTGTATATTGGGAAAAATGTCATATGTTTGTGACATTTGTAATAAATTTATCAGCAGTGTAAGCCATGGGCATGAAAGCTTTTATAAAAAAAATCCTTAGCTTGGTGGACACTGCTTGCGCCAGAAGAATACCATGTTTGTGTATTCCACACTTTCCTGCTAACATGCATCCTCATTAAATTGTGGCTACGTTTTACAAAAAAAAAATCCTTAGCTTGGTGGACACTGCTTGCGCCAGAAGAATACCATGTTTGTGTATTCCACACTTTCCTGCTAACATGCATCCTCATTAAATTGTGGCTACGTTGTAAAACGTAGCCCGTAACTCCAGATTTACTAAAATTATTATTATTAAATTAGCCCCATAACATTGCTCGCAGCAGACTTGCTTGGTAACACACAGGATGGCCGTGAACAGGCTAAGTGCTGAGCAACGTTGAACTTCGCGCACGTAAATCCTTTGATCTGTCATGCCCGTAACCGCTACTTGTTCTATTCAGCTATTCAATTGCAACGTGGTCACTCACGTGCAAGCAACATGCAAATGGAGCCCATAGGGGTAAAGGACAATACGTAGCACTTGTAATGCAAATAACAACACTCTACTGTACATTTATTATAAGGGAAATTGGTGTTAGGTCTTAGAATTAATAGCCCAAATTCTCAAGCCCGCAAATCAGCCCCGAAAAATACTTTATTTAATGTTTATATTTTGTGTTATATCGATCCCGGCAATCAATGTGTTATGACATATACTGTAACTCGCATGTGATAGAATATCATATTTACGGCTTTATTAATATTGCATTATATCTGGAATGTGCGTCCGATCGCAAACTGTACGTGAAGCATGTTGGACTTTGAAAACTACCCTCCCCTTTTTCAGTGACGTAACGCGCCACCTGAACCTGTAACTATGTGATTGCTTAATTGTTTGCGTTCGAGCACGCAACCCCATCAAACGAGAACTGGTTTACGAAATAGCCTCTCTCGCTCGTAGCTCATAGCTCGTAGCCCTTTTCCAATTTAATAGCAACGTAAGTTTTAACCCCGCAATTTTTGCGTGCCTCACACTGGAGTTACTGGCTTTGAATTTAATGAGGCTGTTGGAGACTAAGTGAGTGTATTCTCTTACTATTTAACTTTTGATTAAAGAGTGGAAGAAAGGGGAGGGTTATGGATTTGTTGATTCATTGGTGGATTCAGATAGGATCACAGCAAAGCATACCTTTCCCCTCCCTCTATAGACTCAATATTGGCAGCTGACTAGCAGATTTTCAAACCTTGGTTTGCCATGCTCTGTAACCTCCCCCTTGTTCCATGAAGATGCAGGATGATCGTGGCAGCTTAAAGGGCCATTACCCTCACTGTAAGTGCTAATCATGCTGTAAAAAAGCACAAGATTGGATGTTAAAATTACCTATTTTTTATTGACACTAACAACATCCAGATCTTTAAGTCTCTGTTTACATTCAGAGTGTATCCAGCCTACTGGCTGTTACATGAGTAATAAAAGATTGCTGAATCCAGCTTGTGTTGTGGGGAAGACAGTGTTAGCAGATTTTTCCTGTGCTCAGATCACACTGCACTGACCAGTTAAACCATATCTTACCTGTTTTGGTGAATCCAGCATTCCATGCCTGTACATTTAGATTTGTTAAGGGTTATTTTTTTTCTTTTAATCTCTACATGCATTGCTCAAGTTTCAAAAGAGGCAAGAGAGCAGAAACCTAAATTTTCTGTCATAAGAAATTACAAAAAGTACAAGGTGTGTCTCCTTCCCCATCTCCCTCCCCTGAATCTCCTTCCCTCCATCTCCCTCCCCTGTGTCTCCTTTCCCCTTCCCCTATGTATCTTTCCCCCCTCCCTGCCCTGTGTCCCTTCCTCCCCTGTATCTCCCCCCCACTCTTTCCCCCTCTCCCTCCCCTGTGTCTCCTTTTTCCCTCTCCCTCCCCTGTGTCTCCTTTCTCCCTCTCCCTCCCCTGTGTCTCCTCTCTCCCTCCCAACCCCTGATCCAGGCGAGCATGCCCCCGCGCAACACACATGCACGGCTGATGCAGCACCATTTGCATTCGCTAAATTGTTATAGTTGTAGCAATTGCGAGTTTGGTGTAACTTTTAACATAGCGTTACAGACAAACTGGAAATTACCACAACTATTATATGTGATGGTCATACTCTTCTAATAAATGAAGAATTTAACATTAGTTCAGATCTCTGCTGATTGCAGAGGACCCCTACTCTGTTGTGGTCCATGGTGCTTTGCACCTTCTGCACCAGCAGTAGCTCCACCACTGGGTTACATGTACCAAGCGGGTGCAGCTCCCGTCTCTGTTTCCCGAGCTCTGCATATTCAATGCTGCACATTAGTCCAGCTCTCCTCTGGAGGGGATGTCAGCCAAGATAAATTACAGGTCACACAAATGTAAATGGGAACTCGTGTCCACGTGGGAAAGAACTCAGACCAGCAATTAGTTTTCTTTTTAATCCTGTGACTAAATCTCACACTTTTCATCAGAGAAAAAAAATAATGTGCAAATGGCAACAAAAAAAAAACAGAACAGAGATAATTATAAACCATAACTCTGAGAATGTAGGAAGAAAAAAACATTCACAAGAACAAAAATGGACTGGATATAAGGAGTGCATTTGTACTGATACAAAAGCATAATTTATACGCAGTATTTCAAGTCTTTTGTGATAAAATTAGATTAATGGGCAACTTTAGTTTAGGAAAAACCTCACATGTTTAACAATCTAACAACATAAGCAACTTTGAACATTTGAACATAAAAACATTTTTAGAGAAAATTGTAGGTAAATAGAATGTCCCATCTTATCTCACTTCAGCAAAAAAAAATTATATGATCTTTGATGTTCTTATGTTCTTATCTTATGATGTTTGAAGAAAACAAAAATATTGTATAGCCTACATTTATAACTTACAGTGCAGTGCAATAAGTTTTTACTACAGGGTTCCATTTTCTTCTTTCAGCTGACTCTTCTTCTTCTTTCACTGAAGGGGGGATGCAAGTTCGGTCCTGGAGGGCCACACACAGACCTGGTTTAAGGATTTCCTTTCTGTGCACAGGTGACTCAATCAGGATAACTGAAAAAGTGATAGTCTTGCCTGTATGCAGCAGGGATATCCTCAAATAAATCCAGGTCTGTGTGTGGGGTCCTCCAGGACCGAACTTGCCCATCCCTGTTGTAAGCTAATGAATTTTGCATAAAACCTAATGAAAACTCTTTCAGTTGAAGATGCCACGTTACCATGATTAAGAAACTGAGTCTCCTCCTTATTTAGGAAGTTGATCACAGAAATCCAGAGCGGCATTGTTGCATATAAAACCTAATAAACCACAGGCTCTGATTTGTTTTCCATCCCTATTTCCAAGTGTAGTTCTTAAAAAGAGTATAAATGCATGAGTTCAGTGGTGCTTTAAATTATAAGATGACTATATTAAAACGAGTTGATGGAACTGCACCTTTAACACTGAGCATGACACCCAGTTGATTAATCACATTGGTTTGTGGTCATCAAGATATATAGTTCTCAGACTATTGGTCTTTCAGGTTATTGATCTTCCATTTATTAGATATTCATCATCGGTGTCCATGATTCTTACACCTTCATCTCCCTGTCACTGTTATATATTAAAAGTCTTTATTATCATAAATTTTAAAACCCAAATTTCTCTTCTGTATAATGGATTCATATAGAGAGGTAAAATCAATATTGTTTTCTCTCATCTGATTCATTGCTGCATCCAACACCTTACGAGTTTGGATGCGTCTGGTACGAGCTATTTTGGAGTTTGAAGTTCAACATATAGTTTCAGATCATGGCACCGGGGCTGAAACTGCACATTTTATGTTCCTTTCATCGTTCAGTCATTTCCGACTCTACGGACCCTAATGGACGTAACACACCAGGACCATCTTTATGTCCATGGTCATGCTGATCCACTTGGTATTCACGGTAGAGATACTGGAGTGGGTTGCCATTTCCTTCTCCAATGGGCCGCAGCATACAGCTCTTGGTCTTCCTAGGTGTTCTCCCATCTAAGTACTGACCAGGCTCAACCCTGCTTGGTTTCAGAGCGGTGTGACCTCTTGGTTCCCTGACTGGGAATCGAACCCAGGTCGCAGTGGTGAAAGCACCGATTTATTTCATTAGTAAGCTCAGAACATATAAGCTAGAACATATGGTAGCAGAAAACTGATATCACTAATATAATTGTTGTAAGTGTGTAATGCTTCCTAAGTGCGTACAGAGCTGCACGCATGCGAGTGGTCTGCGGCGAGAGGAAGACACAGGGGAGAGGGGGAGGAAGAGGGAGGGGAGAGGGAGGAAAAGGGAGGGGAGAGGAAGACACAGGGGAGAGGGGGAGGAAGAGGGGGAGGAAGAGGTAGGGGAGAGGGGGGAGAAAGAGGGAGGGGAGAGGAAGACACATGGGAGAGCGGGAGTAAGAGGGAGGGGAGAGGAAGACACAGGGGAGAGGAGGAGGAAGAGGGAGGGGGAGACACAGGGGTGAGGGGCGAAAGACACAGGGAGGTAGAAAGAGACCCAGGGGGGAAGAGACACACGGGAGGGAGAAGGGGAAAGACACAGGGGAGGGGGGGAAAGAGACACAGGGGAGGGGAAAGAGACACAGGGGAGGGAGAGGGGTAGGAAAGAGACACAGGGGAGGGAGAGGGGGGGGGGAATTATATCCCATCATTTATGTCGGGCAAACGACTAATTCCATATATTTTATTTAATTTCTTAAAGGAACACTGTGGTCATATATTATGATGTTCTTTCATTAAAGGCATAATTTTTCCAAAGTATACATATTAAACCTATGACTATTCTTTTAGAGATGCAAGGTCTACATGTGCAAGATCAACATCTAATAGCAAAGTCAAAAGCTAATGGTGGATCAAACATTATTTTTATCTGCCTATCTGTTTTTTTTAGTATCAGTTTTTGGACCTTTCCTGATTTTTGCCCGCCAGAAGTGGTGTTAGAGTTAGGGATTAGGGTTAGGTTAGATATAGGGGCTAGGGTTTGATTTAGGGATTAGGGTTAGGGATTAGGGGCTAGGGTTAGATTTAGGGATTAGAGTTACATTTAGGGGTTAGGGTTTAGGGTTATATTTAGGGTTAGGGATTAGGGTTAGATGTAGGGTTCAGGATTATGGTTAAGTTTGGGGGTTAGGGTTGATACAGGGGTTAGGGTCAGATTCAGGGGTTAGGGTGAGATTCAGGGGATAGTGGTTAGGGTTAATGATTAGGGTAATAGCAGATGATAAGCTTTACACTAACGAGAAACTGAAGAAAATCTTAGCTGCACCACCTAGTGGTTCTAGGCCGTCGCTGCTGGCAGGCAAAAAACAGGAGAGATCCCAAATTTCATTAGTTAATATAATTTATTTATTACAGTGGTCCTTGAAATTTTCTAACTCTATATATCATCTATGAAGACTCTTTCAGTTCATCCACAGGAACATGAGCAAAATGATATAGCATAAAAATACTTTTTTGTTGATTGCATGGGAAAGAATACTCTAAAAAAGAGGTACTGAAAGCTGATTAAAAAATAACTTGGACGTAAAATAAGCAACGTATAAAAAAAAAACTTAAAATCAATCAAAAGATAAAATATGAAAATAAATAAAGTGCCAATAGGATCATTTGTGTAATAAAATGTTCCCTACTTCCAGGCTTCATATCATTTCAGAGTATTGATTTCTTGTAAGTACTGGGAGGGCTACTTACATTAAAGCAATTTGTCACATAGGAGATGCTGCGTGTCCCACAGCTGTCAATCAGCTGAGACCCTTGACTTATTATAAGGGAGGTGGGGGGCTCGGAGTGTATGGGATTTCCATAGATCATTTATCAGTGTCAGGTCCTATGCATTAAGATATAAAATATAAAATTATACATTGATTACAACAAAAAGTGGACTCAGCAGAAATGACTTAATTCATAGCGATAATATTCAATTATGCGCACATAAAAATGGTGAATGCGTCATTAGAGTAAACACTAGTCAGTTAGAACCTTGTTTAATAGTCTATGTATTTTCCTTTAGTGTATAATGTTATTCTTAATTTACAACTATAGCTTTAAAGGGACATTGAACACAACTATTTATTCAAGCATTTAAAATATCATGTTTTAAAAGCTGTTTCTTGCATTTGTTGTTGTTCAATACTTCAGTCGTTTCTGACTCTCAGTGAACCTATGGACGCAACACGCCAGGCAAATCTGTCTGTGTTTCTATTTGTGCTTATCCATAAGGTTATCTTTGGCAAAGATACTGGAGTGGGTTGCCAGTTCCTTCTTCAGTGGACTGCGATTTATCTGACCTCTTTGCTATGACCTGCCCATCTTGGATGACCCTACAGGATATAGCTCACATTGAAGTACACAAGCTTCATTGAAGTACACAAGACTCTTCATCACAACAAGGTAGCATTAAACACATTAAATAAATCCTGTTTAAAGTTGATATAAATTGATATATAATAAGATAACAGGAAATGCACAGACTATAATGTAATATGTACATCTCATTGGCTGGCAGAGGGCAAGCACACAAGACCAATTAAGCTACTTAATACATTTTTGTGCTCTAAGCATGGCCGGATTACCCATTAGGCCAACAAGGCAGCCGCCCAGGGACGATTCCCTGTGAGTGGTGCCATTTCTAAAAAAAATGGTTTCTGTCTTTAAAAAAAATAAATGTTTATAGACTGTCTACTAGGGGGTATCCTTCTAGAACAAGACAACATTCTCAAGCCCGCAAATGGTGCCAGAAAAATACTTCATTTCATGATTATATTTTGTGTTATATCGATCTCGGCAATCAATGTGTTGCGACATATTATACTGTAACTCGCATGTGATAGAATATCATATTTACAACTTCATTAATATTGCATTACATCTGGACTTCGGGTCCGATCGCAAACTGGATTTAAGGAACGTAGGACTTCAAAATCTACCCGTAACGCTAACGATCTCTTTTTCCATTGGCTCCACCTGAACCCGTAACTATAAAATTGCTTAATTGTTTGCGTTCAAGCACGCAACTCTGATGGACGAGAACTGGTTTACGAAATAGGGTCTCTCTCTCGTAGCTCGCAGCCCTTTCTAATTTAATAACAACGTAAGTAAGCCAAATTTCAACCCCGCAGCCGTTACGTGCTACATGTTGGACTTACGAGGCTGGAATTTAATATGGCTAATAGTCCCAAGTTGTTGATCACAAAATCAGAGTTGGCCAAGTGCACCCCGGCCATTTTGCACAATGTTAAAAGAAAAAATGTAATATAAATCACTAATTATTCCATAGAGTTAAAAAAAGGAAGTAATGTATTTCAGGAAAAACAACACACCACCTGTTCTTCATATGTTCATTTTGCTCGTGGTAGGTTATATTACGGAAAGGTTGTGTATTTATAGCACGTTGTGACAAAATGAAAAATATTGATTTCATTTTTTCTCCTCTCTTTACCCCTCCCACAGAAATAAACCTTCTGCTACCTCTAAAAGAACAATTTCTATGTTCAAATGACTTCTGAAAGCTTTCGGAAAATGGATTTTCCCAGTAGATTTATTTGCTATTGCTAAATATTATCAGATATATAATATAGGGTTCCAAGAAGCAAATGGTTATCGTTAGAGAAGCCAAGATGTTCAGTGGCACATCAACAAGTATATCCGTTCTGTAAGTCCTAGCATTACAAATGGCCAACGAAGGGCACACTCTATTTAACACATACATGCAAAGCTCCAATTCAGTATAGGACCACTGTAGTGGTATATTTAAAATAATATATGATGAGGGGGCCGGGTACAACACTTGAAGAACTATGTTTGAAAACAATCAAAATGTTTTTAGATGAATTGTCTGTTTTTTTACCTTTCATATGCAATTGTGCTGCAGTGAAGTCTACCATGACGAGCATTTGTCTCCACCCTGATACCGTCATCAATGGGAAGGTGGGGCTGGCTGAATATTAAGAAAAATCAGAGTATAAATAGACGCTGATAGGCTATCCCAACGGCAAAAGCGTACTGCCAAGGGAAACTGTTTTATTTGCAGTTAGAGTGGTGTTTACGACTTTGCGGGTCCTCTCGAGTACACGTAGGATTTTCTCCTCCATTTGCGGTTTATGATTGTGGATACGTTTGCGAGCATGGGGAATTGGAGAATTTGTATAGCGATTTGCGATTTTAGCCCTACGAAAGTGACACATCAAACATTTCTGGATGGTGTAAGTTACGAGTTGTACGGCCGACATTTTTAACTTTTAACCCGATCCTAGCCCGCAAAAAGAAGCCAATTGAATAGAAAATTTGATTGCGACCTCCACTTGCGAGCTCGGATCTGAATATAACAGCTATTGAATGAGGCTCTATGTATTTTGAAATTAGGGCCCTCCATTCTTTTGCATTGTGTTAATATAGTTTTGAATTGTACTTAACCCCTATATAGTGCTATGGAATATGTTGGCGGGCTACAAATAAAGGATAATAATATATACATTTAATCATGTGTACACAATGTAGTGGACACATACCTTGTAGTCTGGTCCATGCACATACCTTGGACTCAGAACATGTGTGGACTGAATGCATACACTGCGTACTTCTAGAGGCAGGAGATGATGTCAACCCCAGCAGCCAATCCCTACAAATATCGGTTTAAAATTCCATTTCATATACATTCAGAATAAATCCATAGCACCTATTATCTATTTTACTTCTTTACTGCCTATTTTGACACCAGTGGGAGGAAGATTCCTATTTGGGGTATTGTTCCCAGAAACGATTGATGTCAACGACCCCATCTAAGCTTATTAAAGGCCTACTGTGGCCATATTTTTAACACTTAAACTAAATTTAAATCTAATATTATGAGAAACAACATTTAAAATATAGAACATGTTTTTTTTAGAATGTAAGAAAATAAATACAGCCTCTCCTTTATTATCTTTTATATGCATTTATGCTGCTGTAGGATCTACCATTTTGGCATCAACAGATCAACTTCCTGCAGTAGGAGGAGACTTTGAATACACAGGAGCACACATACATATCTGCACAATGGGAGTATTACAGATATACAGTGCCTTGCAAAAGTATTCACCCCCTTGGCATTTTCTGTGTCTTGTTGCCTCACAACCTGGAATTAATATGGATTGTTTGAGGATTTGCATCATTTAATTTACAGAACATGCCCAGAACTTTGAAGAGGTTTTTTTTAAATTATTATTATTGTGAAGCAGACAACAAATAGGACAAAATAACAGAAAACGTCAATGTGCATAACTATTCACCCCCCTAAAGTCAATACTTTGTAGAGCCACCTTTTGCAGCAATTACAGCTCCAAGTCGCTTTGGATAAGTCTCTATGAGCTTGCCACATCTTACCACTGGGATTTTGCCCATTCCTCCTGGCAAAACTGCTCCAGCTCCTTCAAGTTGGATGGTTTGCACTTGTGAACAGCAATCTTTAATTCTGACCACAGATTTTCTATTGGATTGAGGTCTGGGATTTGACTAGGCCATTCCAACACATTTACATGTTTCCCCTTAAACCCCCCAAGTGTTGCTTTAGCAGTGTGTTTGGGGTCATTGTCCTGCTGGAAGGTGAACCTCCGTCCTAGCCTCAAATCACGCACAGAGTGGTACAGATTTTGCTCAAGAATATCCCTGTATTTAGCACCATCCATCTTTCCCTCAACTCTGACCAGTTTCCCAGTCCCGGCTGCTGTAAAACATCCCCACAGCATGATGCTGCCACCACGTTTCACTGTGAGGATGGTGTTCTTTGGGTGATGTGATGTGTTGGGTTTGCGCCAGACATAGCTTTTTTTTTTTGATGGCCGAAAAGTAAAATTTTAGTCTCATCAGACCAGAGCACCTTCCTCCATACATTTTGAGAGTTTCCCACATGCCTTTTCGCAAACTCAAAACGTGCCATTTTGTTTTTTGCTGAAAGCAATGGCTTTCTTCTGGCCACTCTGCCATAAAGCCCAACTCTATGGAGCGTACGGCTTATTGTCGTCCTATGTACAGATACTCCAGTCTCTGCTGTGGAATTCTGCAGCTCCTCCAGGGGTTACCTTAGGTCTCTGTGCTGCCTCTCTGATTAATGCCCTCCTTGCCCGGTCCGTGAGTTTTGGTGGGTGGCCGTCTCTTGGCAGGTTTGCTGTTGTGTCATGTTGTTTCTATTTGATTATGATAGATTTGATGGTGCTCCTGGGGATCATCAAAGATTTGGATATTTTTTATAACTTAACCCTGACTTGTACTTCTCAACAACATTGTCCCTTACTTGTTTGGAGAGCTCCTTAGTCTTCATGGCTGTGTTTGGTTTGTGGTGCCTCTTGCTTAGGTGTTGCAGCCTCTGCAGCCTTTCAAAAAAGGTGTGTATATGTAATGACAGATCATGTGACACTTAGATTGCACACAGGTGAACATAATTTCATTAATTATGTGACTTCTAAAGATAACTGGTTGCACCAGAGCTTTTTATGGGCTTCATAACAAAGGGGGTAAATACATACGCACATGCCAATTTTCTGTTTTCTATTTCTAAAAAAAATGTATGTACATAAATTTCTCATATCACTTTACCAACTTAGACCATACCAAAATAGGTAAAAAGTCAAGGGGGGTGAATACTTTTGCAAGGCACTGTATGCCATAATACTATTCTGTTATAGTATAATGCATTATGGAGTTTTAGAGCATTACAATGGCCCTTTAAAGGACCAGTGTACAATGAAAAAAGAACTTCTCATTTCTCCCTATTCCTTCATCCCTCAATCTTCGCTCCACTGATAGATACAAAAAATCACACCTCTCATGCTCCAGCTATCTGGAAATTATGAAACAAAGAAAAGATTGTTTCTTACATACACGAATAGAGTCTTGTAAAATTCCAAATGATTGCCAATACATATGTAACAAAATGTGCAGTTTTTCTTGAGCTTCAGCAGTCTTTTAAGTGAGGAGACCACAAAATAACATATTATGTCTAAATGGTTATCTTGAGAACTGGAAAGGATGTTCTGCTATTGGGTGACATGCAACTATGTCCGTGGCTCTTGCTTATTAGCACATTTAGCCTTTGGGAAAGCCATTTATGGGGCAAAACGGGGGGGGGGGGGAATATCAGGTTGCTAATAATTACTACCATGTAACACCAACTTTGATTTTAGCTGATAATTTTTATCCAATGGGGTCTTATTGGGAGTTGTTGATGCTCCAATAGTGTTGCTGTCAGGCTAAAACATTTTTTTAGCTTTGTGTATGTGTTTTTCATTTGTAACTATTTTTGCTATCTTGTTGGTATGATATATTTTATATATTATACTTGCTCAGTCACATCTTGTGTTTTATTGTAGGGTACTTAGCCAGTTTGTGGGGCACACAATATTATTATTATTATTATAGTTCATTTAGCCCTCCAGATAGGAGGTCCTTGAAATGGGACATAGGGACTGTGCTACTTAAGTTACCTTATCAATAATTTTGTAATGTGTTTTTTATCACAGGACTAGTTATAAGAATTGATTGGCAATTTTCATTTGGTATTTTGATATGGCAGAAGCTGGTTCTAACCAGCTATTGAAGTGCTTGAAGTGGTCATACTATAGTGGTCATTATAGACCCTTGTAATATTAATGATTTTTATTCATCCAACGTGCGTAGTTTTATTATATATATATATATATATATATATATATATATATATATATATATATATATATATATATATAAAAAGTTCCCACTTTTTTTACTTCAATATTGGATGACATGGAAACAGGAGCCATGGAGATTTAGATGACGGGATTTATGAAGAGCTCACTATATAACAGTCAATGAGATTGATGCATCTATTTTCAATTAGATATTTTGCAATCAACGGTTGTGTTACAGATGTTAGATAGTCGTGTGCCATCTGAATACATAGCACTCAAAGACAAAATGAGTGAAGAGCATCAATGAATGAAGGTCATCCACACTGAGAGCACGACCTTGAGAGACAACAAGAGATACATAAACAGGAGAGTAGATATAAAAACACCATAAGATACAAGAGATTTTGATTCAACTAAAAGAAACTGAGTTCTATCATGACAAAACATTGTGAGAATTAGAAAATGGCGGTAGGTGGTAATGATGCCATAAACAGGTCAAGTAGAATGATAAGTGTGTTCTTGAGAGCTCAAAAATGAGTAATTGAATTCTTACCTTGATATGTGCTATTTATGTCAAGTGGACAGTGTGATCCTGACTGGGGTGTATCAAGTAGGTCATAAATACTATGGAAAAATGCAGAAAAATACAAGTGATCCTACAAGCCAGCATTTCCTTTTCAATTGGTAGATAAAGCTTCTAGAGTTTGCAAATTGGTCAGAAAATATATACCATATTTTTCAAAGGTAAGTGCCATTTTTTTAAATCTCTCTCGGATGTATTTATTTTTAAAGTTTGTCTTTATTCATTTCCAATCTTAAGACACAATACAGAAAAAAAAAAATTAAAACAAATATGAATTAAATTAACAGAGAACTGTACAAAAGAGAAGCTCCAATTATCTTATCCATAAAAATAATCCTATTGTGGCAGATCGCTCCATTACATCTGATATGAAGCTAAAGCTGGAGGCTGATTATTTCCTATGTTTCTAGTTTAATTATGAAATTAGGGTAGTTATTATTTATTTAATATCTAAATATCTGATAATTTCAAATACTTATGTACGGTTTTGCTTCTTAAGTAGTGCATGTCTAAGAAGTAATTTCTAATATCTTCAAATTTCAAATGATCTTTTTAATAATTGCCACTCTATGGAGACTTAAGTAACCAAGCAACTCCCTGCCCTGTGACTCTGGAAATGTTAGCAGCTATAATTTATATCCCGCTTCTGGATTGCTACCTTGTGGTGGTAAAGGGGCTTGTCTACTTTAATGAAGCTGTGAGCTAAACCACGTAGCATCAGCCAAGATGGGCAGGTCAGAGAGGTCAGACAAATTGCGGCCAATTGGAGAAAGTACTGGCAACCCACTTTGCAAGAAAATCTTATGGATAAGCACAAATAGACACAAGAGTCAGGGCATGACTTAATGACTAAACAACAACAACATTTTAAAAGCAAATTGCCAACAGCTGATAGATAAATATTTTCAAAGGAAAAACTCCATGCGCACAGCGAGCAGTGCAGGCGGGGGGGGGGGGAGCGACACAGGGGAGGGGGAAGGGGGAAAGAGACACAGGGGAGGGAGGGAGAGGAAAGACACAGAGGAGGAGGAAAGATACACTGGGGAGTGAGGAGGTGGAAAGAGACAGAGGAACGGGGGAAAGAGACACAGGGGTTAAGAGACATAGGGGATGGAGGAGGAGGGAAAGAGACACAGGGAATGGAGAGGGGAAAGAGACACAGGGGAGTGAGGAGGGGGAAAGAGGCACAGGGGATGGAGGAGGGGGGAAAGAGACACAGGGGAGGGAGGACAGGCAACTAGACACAGGGGAGGGAGAGGGGGAGAGAGGGAGAAAGCAGAGACACAGGGGAGGGAGAGGGGGAAGAGACACAGGGGAGGGAGATCGGGGAAGAGACAAAGGGGAGGGAGAGTGGGGAAAGAGGCACAGGAGGGAGAGGGGGAAAGAGACACAGGAGAGGGAGAGGGGGAGAAGACACAGGTGAGGAAGATGGGGGGAAGAGACACAGGAAAGGGAGAGGGGGAAGAGAGGGAGAGGGGGAAACCCAGGGGAGGGAGAGGGATAAGAGACACAGGGGAAGGAGATGGGGGAAAGAGACACACAGGGGAGGGAGAGGAGAGAAAGAGACACAGGGGATGGAGGAGGGGAAAAATAGACACAGGGGAGGGAGAGGAGGGAAATAGACACAGCGAATGGAGAGAGGGAAAGAGACACAGGGGAGTGAGGAGGGGAATGAGACACAGGAGACGTAGGAGGGGGAAAGAGACACAGGGGAGGGGAGGGGAAAGAGACACAGTAGAGGGAGAGGGGGAAGAGAGGGAGAAGAGACGCAGGGGAGGGAGATGGGGGAAAGAGAAACGGGAGGGAGAGTGGGAAAGAGACACATGGGTGGGAGAGAGGGGGGAAAGAGACACAGGGGTGGGAGAGAGGGGGGAAGAGACACAGGGGAGGGAGAGGGGGAAAGAGACACAGGGAAGTGAGGAGGGGAAAGAGACACACGGGAGGTAGGGGGAAGAGACACAGGGGGGAAGGGGGGAAAGAGACACAGGGGAGGGAGAGGGGGAAGAGAGGGAGAGGGGGAAAAGACGCAGGGGAGGGAGATGGGGGAAAGAGACATGGGAGGGAGAGTGGGAAAGAGACACAGGGGTGGGAGAGACGGGGAAAGAGACACAGGGGAGGGAGAGCGGGGGGAGACACATGTAATATTATACCGCCATTTATGACGGGTAAACAACTAGTAGTTTAAATAATGGATTCTCCAAATGTTATTCCATTGTAAAATTTGTAGCCACTGCTTTGAAAACATTTTTCCCTAGGTAGAACTTTTACGTTGGTTTGAATTGATTGGTTTAGGATAGGTGTGTGAGAGGAGCGGTAGTTATTAAACTGGTGACAGTTATTTTATAAAAAAAGTTCTAGCCTCTTTTTTGTCACTTGTGACCGAGCGGTAACAAGCGCGCAAATCCACACTCCCCTAAAAATATATTGTGGTTGGTGTCTTATGGTGAATTTTAGTCTTTACGTTATTAGCTGTTTATGGGTATTGGTCACATCTGTTGGGATGGCAGTAAAGTTTGTTGAAGGGGTTAGACCTCTTGGGGCCCGGGGACCCCTAGAGTTCTGCGTGTTTTGGGTGGGGCAAGCACCATTCCACTTGAACCTGTTGTTATAAGGTTACAAATATGTTTAATACAAGCTGTGGCCTTATTTTACTAAATCAAAGTATAGTGTTTTATTCTATTGGTTTTAATTTCATGAATGGAACCTTAGTTAAGCTAAGGTCAAGAGAGTGACATCAGATTCCTTTACTTTTTCAATACTAATGTTTATTAATTTCACAGGATAAAGCAAAGAATAGCTAAATACGGTAAAGGGTTGGGTATGGGACATCCATGGGTAGTGGAAACTGTGAATGTACCAGAGCCAAAATGGTCTAACACTTTATACACATTCTACGTATGTTTTATCCTTTGAATAAAATATTATTATGAACATTTGATTAAAAAGGGAGAAGAAGGGTCTTGAAATTGTATCTTCTAATATCAGAGATTATTAGAAGCAATTTCTCCGCATGAAAGTAATTATATAAATCAATAAATATGAAATATAATCAGTGTCAATCACATCTTCTAACCTAATCATTTGTGCCATTTCTCGTCAGACTGCTCCAAGGCCTATACAAAGCAATAACTACAAAGTCAAGTTAATTGATACCTAATTAAAAAAAATAAACATTCCACATTAGTTTAAAGCTTTAGTGATAGTATACAGCAGTTTTGGTGATTTCCAATGTTTCTTTAAGATAAAAAACATAGAGGAATTGTTATACAAATAGCTAGAGGTAGAGATAAACATGGTAATTGACCTGAAAGCAACATTTCCTGCATTATCCCTAAGTTAGTATTTTTAATATACGGTATATATTTACCCGTAAGAGTTTAGTGTTCACACAGATAAAATAATATATGTAAAATGTCATGTTACATTGGTATAAAACTCCTATAATGGGATTTAAAGAGATACCTGAATTTTGGAGGAAATGTTGGGAAAATGGCATGTTCATATATCAATGGTGGACATGTACATATACATCAATGAATATTGTGATAAAAGTATATTTTTTATGTATATGATTACAGATATAACATTTCTGAAAGACCTTTATTAAGTTATACATTAGCTTATAATATAAAATTGCGCTGCTAGCAAAGTAATTGTTGTTCATTTGTGGATCTGAACACGTCATCTATCATTATGTCTCTGGTCGTGTTTATCCATAAACTTATCTTGGCTAATATACTGGAGTGGGTTGCCAGTTCTTTCTCCAGTGGACCATAATTTGTCTGACCTCTCTACTATGACCTGTCCATCTTAGGTGACTCTATATGTATAGCCTATAGCTTCATTGAAGTACACAAGCCCCTTAACCACGACAAGGAAGTGATCCAGAAGGGGGGAGATTAGTAGCATCCTGCTAAAACCAACCTCAGGTCCCAACCATTGAACAGTCAAGTATATGACACAGATTAAATATTTGAAGAGTAGGTAGGTAGGTTGGTTTGTCAGAAAAATACTTGTGTACAAGATTGGATTCTAAACAAGAACCAAGTTCAATGGAAATGAGATTTTATGTATAAGAAAAAATATAACAGATGTATAGGAAATGTGTGTTCATATTGAAAAAGAATAGATAATACAGAGAGTTTAAAATTGATTAATGTATTCATAAACTTATTGAATGGAAAATTTAAAACTATGTAAATTAAATTTGTATTTATTATAAGAAACTATAATAAAATGTTTAGTGAAAAAGATCAACTATATGGCCATTATGTACACTACTAATATAATAAAAAGAATGTATGTACCTTCTTAAAGTATCACCTATAATAATTGTGGATATATGGGCCGTTGGTCAAGCTTTGCGAGCCTTGCTAATCGAGAAGAGCTGTTTGCGGCCCATAGGGCCGCAACTGTGAGCCTCGCGAAGCGAGCCGTTGACGCCTGCACCAAGAATGCTGCTCACGTTGCGGCCCGTAGTTGAGGCACACAACTGCGAGGCCCGCGGGACTTAGGCTGCAATGAGCGCCAAAGGCACTCATTGCACTGCTCGCAAAGCAAGGCGAGCAGTTGAGGCACGCAGGACTTAGACTGCAATGAGCGTCAGTAGGACTTTGCGTGGTGCACAAAATTACGATCTGTAGGACTTAAGAACCGAAGCACGTAGATGGACTGTGGGCCTCGTAAAATTATGAATTTAACGTCCGAACCACGGAACTGGAAAGACCTTCTAAAAACAACAAATATGCCTTAAATTAACTTACACACTCACACATAGCACATGGGGAGAGCCAGGAAGCCTGGGAGTGAGGTTGCAAGTTAATTGGAGGCATATTTAGCGTTTTTTCCCAAACAAATAGCCTAAACAAGAAATAAAATGGCTGCCCAAAAAAACGTAAACACAACGAAAATGAGGCCGAAGGACGTAAAAATGAACTCAAAGAAGTAACCCTTAACGCGAGCCAGTAACACTTAATCCAAGCTAGTAACATTTAACTCAAGGTAGTAAGACTTAACCAAAGACAGTAATACAACTCAAGGCACTAACTCTTAACCCAAGGTAGTAACAGTCATCGCAAGGCATCTAAACTACACAAGGAGAGGCTCGCGATGAGCACCAAAAGCGCTCAGTGCGGGGCTCGCAATGAGCCCCAAAGGGTCTCAAAGGCGCCATATGCTTGCATTGTGTGCCAAACAGCACTGCCAGGCTTACAATTTTACTCCCGTCATTTTTGACGGGCTATTTCCTAGTATACCATAAAATAAAGCATTGTCTCATTACAAGGATCCCACATTTAACACTGCTCCCTCAGAATGCTTCTAAATTTATAATTTGCTGATTACAATTAAATTATATGCAGAAACAGGTTAATTAACACATGAGAGGTACAGAAGACAAATGTTTCTGTTAATTGTAATCAGACTGACTGCATAAGTATGGCAGCAGCTGGTATTAGTGATATTTTTACAGATGTTAATTTGTAATAGATGTGTATTCACAGTGTTACAGGAGCATCTCAACAGGTTGAGAACAGAGAAGACAAGAAATCATTAATTCTATTAATTTATAACATGAAATTGTAGCACATTCTAAAAATATTGCATCATTTATCTAAGAAATCGCGTTCTTGTTTTGTTTTGCAACATTTGGAATATTTTATATTCTTCTGTTTTCCTATTTTGGCAGTGGTAATGTTTAGCTTTTTTTTTTTTTAAAGTAGCAGATGACTTGGGCACATCATTCACAAGTTATTTGATACCGCTTTGTTTTTACTAGTTGTCTCATATTATTGGTGCTGCAAACATGCTTGCCCAATACAGTCAACAGAAGGCTGAGATTCTTGGGATAAAAACACCATATATCCTAGATGGTTTGCTCATGGCAGGGCTCTCAACCCATCTTGTGTCTGTTTGTTTAAATCTGTATAGTCACTAATCCTTCAACTGATGCGTCATAAATCTTCAAATTGTGTTGTTATAGGCCATCTCTAACACTTATATTCAGATGACCCAATATCTAGACTATAACCCAATACTATAAACTAAAATAATGTTGCCAATACAGTGGATAATAGTGAGCAAAACAGCATAGGCCTCATTAAATTGATGTTGCAACAGTTACAGAGAGATTTAATTAAACAAGCCCCCAAGTACATCGCCAAAAGCCAAATCCGTAAACCTTGTAACTGTACTTAGCATTTCGGGGCATGATCATGATCAATTAAGCAAGCCAGTAAGTAACGATTTAGAAACAGCCAATAGCAAATGAGACCGTCATCGTGACATCAGTAAAACATGGCGTTTTAACGTCAATCACAGAGTTTAGATTTCCGATATGCGATACGGCTAGCAATCCAGCAATTTCAAAATCAATAAAAAGTAATGAAGAAACTGTTATAGTCCACATGGGTGGCCTAATTTTTATTAAGTCCTTGATTCCCAAGACTGATATAACACAGAAAATAAACGTATATTTGCAAGCTTGAGACTGTTGTGCAATTAATTCTAATGACTTTCATCACGTTCCCCTTATTTTAAAGTACAGTATTGATTTTTATTTGCTTTTATAGTGTTAAGAAAAGGTGTTTAACCCTCTCTACTACCTGTAGAAGTTTTTGCTACATTTGGCATTTATGGGTTTGAAGGCAATTGCGGGCTTGGTAAATTGTAGCAATTTAATAGCAATTTGTGACTTTAGTGATTTTAACATTTGCGGGCTTAAAAGATCAAAAGCTTAGATGGGTTGGAGTTACGATGTTGACAACCGCAGGAATTTTCCGCCTATAACCCGCAAATAGAATGGGGTAGCTAGAAGAGGCCAATTAAATAGCAGTAACTTTTGTGGGCTACATTACGGGCTTCCTTAATTGCGATTTTGACAATTTAATGAGGCCCCCTTAACATTATAAATGTTTAAGTTTTTTTATTGTATATGATTGTATTGCAAGAGACTTTGAGTGCCATGGCAGAGGTGTCAGTGGAACCACTGACCTTGGATTCTGCTGAGTTGGAGGTAAAATAATTCTGCAGGAATGCAATGAGTTAATTGTTTGAGTTAGAGTGAATTATACCACACATACAATGATTGAGCTGACGTGACCTCTACTGTAATGTTTATGGACGTCTTGTCAGTTGCTGTAATATACTGTATATACAAGCGAAGGAATGTGGAATAGCTAATTAGGTACCAAATGCTCATCTGCTGTGCAAATCAACAGTCTGTACAGAAAGCTATTGGATCTTTGAATCAGAATAAAACACCACATCTTGGGCATGCTTGCCTTTCAGGATCCATCAAGAATTAAACCTTCAGCCCCTAGATTTTTAAGTCTTAAAATAGGTATTGGGTGACATTCACATTCTAATTTTTCAATATGAACTCTTAGTCTCTGCAGAACACGAAACGTACATAATTGTGTTTAATTGCTAGTCTGTCACATATCTATTTCTGTTTTATAGAAAGTCCCACTGTTTCATAGATACGTAGATAGCAATTTAAAGTGTGCACACTGAGAGTGCCTCGTATCGTATTCTGTTCGTAAAATGAAGTAATTGGACCAGATTAATTAAATTGTGTGTCACTGCAGAGGGGAGGCTAATAAGTCAGGTACAGAACTTCATTTTGAAGCTAGGTTAGGTTTTGGGACTCTGGATCAGCTAGCATGTATAGAAACTGTATTTTATTATCAAAACTAGCTACTGAGGCTGGGAATGCTATACCTTCGGCGCTCATCGCGAGCCCCGCACTGAGCACCTTTGAAGCGCTTATTGCAGACCTGCGAGGCCCACAATTTTGAACATTGTGTGACCAACATTTCGAAAACCAACAACTATTATAGTGATACAGTTGATATATGTATGGCAAAAAGAAGCCTAGAAGTGTGAAACTGTCAGTAATCATAAATGATCACAACTGAGATACAGGCTTCAAAATTTTCCACATACTCAACATTTCAGATTTTTTTTTATACATTTCATAAGTCACTGTAGTTAGTTTTAGAATGAAAAGCGGATGATTTTAAAAGGTCAAATATACAGTACAATTTGAACCACATCACAGTAAATATCTCCTAAAAGCATGTTGAAATACTTTTAGAATGTTTGAAATACCGTACATTGAGAAATCAATAAAGTAAAGTCTGTGTTTACATGAGTCACTGACAGCCTCCTAACAGACACAGCAAAGGAAAAAATTGAGTTAACCATTACCAAATCAATTTGTTCAGGTCAGTTACGGGTTAACTGGTCGGTGCATTCCTGAGTTCAGGAAGAAAGAGTTTCAGGAGTGCCTCAGCTATCTGTTATTGCTCAAGCAACAGTCAGTAGACAGGATACATTGTATTTGTAAACAGACTTAATACTTTAGATTTTTTACATATTATTTGTGTAATTAAAAAAAAAAGAGATTATTTTAACACATAATTTTGTGCCTTTCACAAAATGAAGAGCACTTACAGTGAGTTAAATTGGCCTTTAAGTTTAGAATATGAATAGTAAAGGCCTCATTGCAGTGTGTTTGATCCTACATTTGTCTGACTGAAACATAAGAGGTAGTCTTACCATTTGTTCCACTGCAATCATATGTACCTGCTTGTCTTGCTTTACATTTAAAAAATTGGCAATAAATTACAACCTTGTAAATTTACATGCACTTCCTGCCCTCTGTACGAGGAGACATGATAAGATGTAGGATTTCTACAAAAAAAACGTAATTATTGGCACATATCATATTAGAACGTTTCTCCTCTTCATGTTCCAGTGGTTGAAATATACACTGTGACGAAGTGCCCTTCGCCACTTTGTCTTGGAGAGGACTGTTTGCCAGCCTCCTGCCCTGCGACTATGGCCTGGAACATATTGCCCTTTAAACACAGTATTCGGCCATACCAGAGTGTATGTCACTCATTCTGGCCCTTTACATACAGGGGGGTCATTCGGTACTTGCCCTGTGTGAACCATGATACCACAGCTATGCCATGGAGCCCATTCATATAGTGAAAGACTATGGGAAAGACTTTAGCTACATGGCAATTGAACTGTGTGAAGAGGATCTGAGCGCTATTCAGTAGTTTTGTGCGCTCAGATCCCAGCTATCTGGGGATATGTGAAATGTGAGTAAATGTGAATTGCAGTAATGCTGATGGGTTGTCAAACTAGAGAATTGACCAACAAATACTTTTGTCCGGAAATCCCCAGGCCGATCCATTGGGATCAGACCGTGTATGCCGGCTTATGGTCACGGGGGAGGTGTGTAACGGAACCCATCACTGTTTTACCCTGTTTTATGGTTATTTAATTCTTGGTTAAAATATGATCCTACTATTATACTGTATGTATGTTGGTTTATGCTCTGCAGAATATTAGCCCAGACTATTGCAGACCTGGGCACAATAGATAATCCTATTACAGAGACTCCTCATAAGATAAGGAAGTCTATTGTTTAAAGTGTTTTCATTCTCAGCCATAAGAACAAAGAAGGATGATCTAATCCATGTCTGATTGTATCAAAGTTGCCAGGTAGCCTCAGGGAGGTGTGACCCACCTATTGTCCCTCTATGTGTATTGTGTGGCCAACTATGAGGGATGTGTATTGCCTGTGAAATGTCTGTGTATAATGGATAAAAATGTGTACGTTTTAGCTGGGAGATAATTGAGTAGATACAGTAATAAACTCAATTATCTCCCAAGCAGGAGGGGAGGGAAACTGTGGGCGTTACTATTGTGTTATTGGTTGTTTATACCTTCCCCTGGGTGTGTTCTGTTTACCTGACTGTAAAAAAAACCAGGCTGGGTGTGCCAGCAAGAGAGTTCTACTTGACCCTTCAAAACGTAGCCTCGTCTCGTTCTTGGAGGGGATTGCTATATCATACTGGAGATTGCTATGCTTTGCATACTCCCTTGAGCTTTAAACTACTGAACCATTGCTCCTGATGTACTCTCCTTGGAGGAGAGGTCTTCCCCACACGATCCTGGATGCTGGAGATTTATACAGGGAGGAAGGAAGACGGCGCGGCTCCAGTTAAGCTACGGCGGTTGTGGAGTCTGTGGTGGTTGTGGTGTCCAGTGCGGTGCTTGTAGTCCTCGGCGCAAGCTAGGACGCGTCCATCAACGGAGGTACCCGGTCGGGGTGCCAGGAGATCCGTTACATACACCAAGGAGTAGAAAGGGTAGACACTTTACCCCAGAAATCATTAACTAAAAAAATATCTTTGGAAATCCAAATTCATGTGCCCCGCAGCTGAGGAGTCAGGTGTGCAATTTGCTTTAAAGCCATAATTAATAAGAAACACTATATATTATTATTATTATGTCTTCATTTCTTTTTGCTATTTTACGCTATCCTTCTGAGAAAATAATATGGAACATTCACATCTACTACACTGAAAAGAATAACTAAAATTGCATTAATATACAGTGCCCTGCAAAAGTATTCACCCCCCTTGGCATTTTTCGAGTTTTGTTGCCTAACAACCTGGAAATTAACATGGATTGTTTGAGGATTTGCATTATTTAATTTACAGAACATGCCCACAACTTTGAAGAGGTTTTTTTTTTTTTTTTTTTATTGTGAAGCAAACAACAAATAGGACAAAATAACAGAAAAAGTAAATGTGCATAAATACTCACCCTCCTAAAGTCAATACTTTGTAGAGCCACCTTTTGCGGCAATCACAGCTCCAAGTCGATTAGGGTAAGTCTCTATGAGCTTGCCACATCTTACCACTGGGGTTTTTGCCCATTCCTCTTTGGAAAACGGCTCCAGCTCCTTCAGGTTGGATGGTTTGCGCTTGTGAACAGCAATCTTTAAGTCTGACCACAGATTTTCTATTGGATTGAGGTCTGGGCTTTGACTAGGCCATTCCAACATATTTACATGTTTCTCCTTAAACCACTCAAGTGTTGCTTAAGCAGTGTGTTTGGGGTCATTGTCCTGCTGGAAGGTGAACCTCCATCCTAGCCTCAAATCACACACAGAGTGGGACAGGTTTTGCTCAAGAATATCCCTGTATTTAGCACCATCCATCTTTCCCTCAACTCTGACCACAGCATGATGCTGCCACCACCATGTTTCACTGTGGGGATGGTGTTCTTTGGGTGATGTGATATGGTGGGTTTGCACCAGACATAGCTTTTTCTTTGATGGCTGAAAAGTAACATTTTTGTCTCATCAGACTAGAGCACCTTCCTCCATACATTTTGGGAGTCTCCCACGTGCTTTTTCGCAAACTCAAAACATGCCATTTTGTTTTTTGCTGAAACTAATGGCTTTCTTCTGGCCACTCTGCCATATAGCTGGCCACTCTGCCATAAACTCTGCAGCTCCTCCAGGGTTAATTTTGGTCTCTGTTCTACCTCTCTTATTAATGCCCACCTTGCCCGGTCCATGAGTTTTGGTGGGCGGCCGTCTCTTGGCAGGTTTGCTGTTGTGCCATGTTCTTTCCATTTGGTTATGATAGATTTGATGGTGCTCCTGGGGATCATCAAAGATTTGGATATTTTTTATAACCTAACCCTGACTTGTACTTCTCAACAACATTGTCCCTTACTTGTTTGGAGAATTCCTTGGTCTTCATGACAGTGTTTGGTTAGTGGTGCCTCGTGCTTAGGTGTTGCAGCCTCTGGGGCCTTTCAAAGAAAGTGTGTATATGTAATGACAGATCATGTGACACTTAGATTGCACACAGATGGACATCATTTCACTAATTATGTGACTTCTGAATGTAATTGGTTGCACCATAGCTTTTTATAGGCTTCATCACAAAGGGGGTGAATACATACGCACATGCCAATTTTCTGTTTTCTATTTCTAAAAAATAGTTTTATGTATATATATTTTTCTCATTTAACCACCAATTTAGACTATTGTGTTCTGATCCATCACATTAAATTCGGATTAACAAAACATTGAACTTAAGGCTGTAATGTAACAAAATAGGTAAACAGTCAAGGGGGGTGAATACTTTTGCAAGGCACTGTATATCAGGTACAACTATTAAACTGAAACTGTCAGTTCTGGGTTCATTTATAAGGCATTCTTATTATTACGCATTTTTTTCCCTATCCAAAATAATTATTGAGACAGTCACCAGTTTCTCTAATTGACTTGGTATCCTAATTAAGTGGTAACATTTCCTAGTTATTATTATTTTTATTATTATTATCCTTTATTTATAACGCGCCAACATATTCCGCAGCGCAATACAGGGGTAAGGTACAAGTATAAACAATACCCCACAATAAAGCACCTCACAAGATTAAAACTCGCAAACTTACATTCTAAAGGGTATGGGTGAGGTACAGGAGAGTGAGAGATGCATAGTGAATGAAGAGGCTAAAGATGATAGGCTTTTTTGAATAGATGTGTTTTTAAAGAGATTTTGAAGGATCTGAGGCAGGAAGATAGTCTGGTGGTGCGAGGTAAAGAGTTCCAAAGAATAGGGGCAGCATGTGAAAAGTCTTGAAGACGGGAGTGAGTAACTTTTTAATGGCCAAAACGTACTTACCCCATGCATTTAGGTTGAGAGAAATTGAGACACTAATAAGCATACTGTGCCATTCAGAGAAAGTCATGTATTGTATATTTCAAGGATTATTTTGTTTAGAAAATTGCTGTAACCAATATGTATTGTACTCTGAATTTGCAGGACCATGAATAGTTCTTGTACAGTTATGTATCAAGTACAGCTCAAAGACAGGGCCCTCCATTATTTTGCAGTGTGTTGATATTGTATTTTGCCTTGCACTAAACCCCCTGTATAGCGCTATGGAATATGTTGGCGTGTTACAAATAAAGGATAATCACATATAATAGTTGTCAAACTGCAAATCGCTGTCACGCTTGCGAGCCTCGCGAAGCAAGGCGAGCCGTTGAAGCACAGAAGTCTTGCGAGCTCAAAGCACTTAGCCGATGAGAGCCGAAGGTGAGCGTAGCGAGGTGAGCAGTTGAGGCATTGAAACTTGGAGCACTTAGGAGATGAGCGCCGAAGGCATTGAAACACACGGGACTTAGGCTGAAATGAGCACCGAAGGTGCTCCTGCGAGCCTCACGAAGCTAGGCGAGCCATTGAGGCATTAAAAAACGCGGGACTTAGCTCCCAAGTATTTAGGAAATGCAGGATCGCCTTAGGCTGCAAGCAGTTGAGGAACACAGAACTAAGAAAAAAAAAAATTGAGGTTGGAAAAATACGAAATTAACGGACGAACCGTTCAAATCGAAAAACCTGAAAAACACAAAAAATACAAAAATACAAAAAAAACATCACACACAGAACAGGGGGACAGCCAGGACGTCTGGGAGTGAGGTTGCACGCGAAGTTAATCCAAATTTGCTGAGTTTCGACACTAAAATCGCGCTTTACCCAACTAAACCAACGGTTTGGCCTCGCGCACGCAGCCTATTTATACTGCACAGTTGGGACATTGCTGACACTTTCTCATCAGGTCAGCAACAGTCCAACTGTACATTGTATGCTGCAGGAAAATAAAAAGATATATTATATTGTTAGCTCCTCAGGATATTGATTGCAGGATATATTAATTAGAAATAGGTAAAGTATATTCATTTATAAAGTAACTAATTTATTAATGATTATTATTAAAAAATATATCTTTATAAAAAAATAAAAAAACGCTACATGCTGTTACTTTATGAATACAATAATGCTTCGCACTTCCTAATACATTTGTTTAGTCCGAATTTATTATTAATGTACATTAATTTAATAAGTATCAATTAGTAATAGAAAATAAAAATGTATACATTCCACTGCACTAAATTTTTTGTACTTTTTACACTTCAGTTATATATCTGGATTACTGCTCATTGGCTGCCAGCGATAACACTCTCAAAGAAGTTACATATTTAAATCACTTTATTATGCTCTGAGACCTGAAAACATTTTCTAATTTACACTGCACTAAAAAAATTGAATATTTAACACTGCACTTATTTATCTGTCTTTGCGATGAGCGACGAAGATGATCGTTGCAAAGCAGAAAACTTCAAGGACACAAGGGGAAAGGCTCACAATAAGCGCCGAAGGTGCTCAGAGGAGCAAAAGTACACGAGAAGAGAGGCTCGCAATGAGCGCCAAAGGTCCTCAGAGTAGAAAAAGCTTTACATTGTGTGGCAAACAGCATTCCCATGGCTTTAAATTTTATTGCACCGTCATTTTTGATGGGCAAGTCGCTAGTAATAAATAAAAATTACACCAAACATGACAACTCCACTACATGCCACAAATTCCTACACGTGATGCTTCTGAAACAGTAAAACCGTGACCATGATATTGCCATTCAATACATAGAGCAATGCCAGCAAGGACACATTTTATATTTCATAATACGCCACAGCCTGGATCCTTTAATTTAATCTGCACCTTGTGTCAACCCACTTATTACTCTGCCAAATGTACATTACAGTCCAAACCCAGTAATGATTAGACTTGAGTATTATTTAAAATCTATATTTTTGATAGCACATTCCATTAAACCTAAGACTTTCTAACAATAAATCATCAACGTGTGACCAGTAGCAAATACTAATCTGTAAATTGGCAGTAAGTTTGGTTACTTCCGAGCAGCAAGCTCACGGCTTTTAGTTATTGAATAGGGGTCACCTTTAGCATGAACCTTGTTATTTCACATTTTTACTTTGCATGTGGCATAAATAACTGTGCACACAGTATGTTTCAGCTGGCCCTGTGGAATGTGACAATTTCACAACCAGAATGGAAAAAAATGCAGTCATTATATTCAGCATTGGGCTGAATTTTGCTTTTTTCTATGCAAAAAATTATATCAGCAATAGAGACATAGATTACTTACTCTAACTGACAGAAAATAGTTTGTAGCAAGCACTTAATATTCTGTGCTTAAAAGGCTAATCAGAAAGTAATTCTCTGTAACAGAAAAGGGTCAGTAATTGTGCATCGAGAATTCTTGCTGATATAATTATTCTTCACTCAAGTAAGGTTTTCTACCATTAATTTAATTCCTCTGCTTTTTCTTAAATAATAGAACATTGTAATGGTCATTTTTTTTACTTTTTACCTTAGCATTTATGGTACTTGATGAGATTTTGACATCCGTACAAAGTGTTTTTTTATCTATTTTTTTAGAAATGTAGGCTTATTTTAACTTATTGTGTCAGGTTTCTCCTTCCGCCGTGCTCTGCTTTTGCCTCTAAAGAATGTGTAAAATTTGTTCTTTTGAACACTGTGGGCTGACATCTTGAAAATTGACTCACATATGACCCCTACTGGAGGGCATAATAACATATAATAGTTATCAAACAGGTGAGCTGTTGAGGCACGAGTTCGCAGAAAATATGACTTTAACGGCATTTTCACACTCACACACAGCAAAGGTGAGAGCCAGGGACCCGGTGAGTGAGGACGCAAGTTATTTTGTCTTTTTTAACCATCGAAAATCGCTGAAGAAGAAAAAAAATTGCGGACGAAATTTTGAAACAAGATGAAAACGAGGTTCTGCCAGGCCAGGCACCTAGAAAATACACGACGCAAAAGACAGTAACACTTACACCAACGACGCCAGGCACATGGGTGATATGCAGGCATGCAGGACTTAGAAAATACACAAAGGCAGAGACAGGAACACACCAACAAAGCCAGGCATGCGGGACACAGACGAACAACGCCAGGCATGCGGGACACAGACGAACAACGCCAGGCACGCGGGACTTAGAAAATACACAAAGGCAGAGACAGTAACATACCAACAACGCCAGGCATGCGGGACACAGACAAACAATGCCAGGCACACGAGACTTAGAAAATACACAACAGCAAAGACAGTAACACTTACACCAACTATGCCAGGCAGGTGGGACTTTAAAAATAAAAACAACGGGGGAGACGAGCGGGACTTTGAAAATAAAACCAACTGCTGTAAGTGTGCGCCACACACAGATTCAGCAGAGACACAGAGGAGAAAGACAAAGGGAATGGACAGGGGGAGATGGTGGAAAGAGACACATGGCAAGTTGCAAGTTGCCGAGGCCTGTAATGTGTGGTGAAGTAGATGGGAAGAGAGGCTTGCAAAGAGCGCCGATGGTGCTCAGAGGTGGCAGAAAATCGCATTGTGTGGCAAACGGCATTGCCAGGCTTCAAATTTTATTACCGTCATTTTTGACGGGCAAGTCGCTAGTAATAAATAAACGGAAACACATGCAACAGAGTTTTTATTAAACATGCTGTTGATTCCAGAAATAGCTGTCTAAATTGTTATTTCTGAAGGGAGAACAGTAAAATATTACAGAATAGTAGAAGAAAAAGCATTTTTTTTACAGAAAACCATAAAACGGTACATATTCATTAATTAAGTAAGATGATGTTAATTAGAGCAAGGTTTATGGATTTTGCTGTGACAATATATATATATATATATGTTTGAAAACCATGAGCCTAAGCACAGAACAACAGCAGAAAATGGCAGTTGGGAAGTGACTCTGTCCAGCTGAATGACATGGGGCCTAGTGTCACTAGCTGAGCCCCTTGTAGAAGTGGCTGTCTTAGTTCAAAAGGTGAATAAATCTAATGTATGGCAGTTGGTACGTGACTATGTCCAGCACTTTTTCTCATGCAGAAAGCTAATCTTAAACTGTAGTGTTAACAGTTAGTGTTGCCATGGTAACCAGCAACACCATAGTACTTTTATTTCAGGCTTCTCCACCATCACCACTGTCATCACAAAAGCCCTTTTCACCTTTACCTGTTTTCTCCACTCCCACACCTCATTCCCTACTGATAGATAACATATACCCCCATGATCCAGCTCTCTTGAAGTGATATATAAAGATGGAGTGCATTCCTCTACAAGTAAAAAGTCTCGGATTTTCTACAAAAATGGCCTTCACCATGTCTTCATGGACTACACCATTACTGTATATACTTCACAAACCAGTGCCTTTTTTCTTGATCTACAAAAGTTCTTTAAACCAGAAATCGATATTCTAGGCTGAACACATGGGTAGATATCATGGCCTTTCATATTTATCAAATATTCACTGGCATGACATCAGGGCTCAATGGGCAATCAAAATTGGACAAAATGAGGAACATTCATCTGGACTATCTCAAACCATGTTGATAAATGGTGAGCAATGGTGATTAGGATTTAATAGTGCTAGTATCCTTGAAAAACAGTTATGATCACAGAGGTTTTTAATTGTTTAAGTATTATGGTTATTGTAATCAATATCAACTTTGTAAGGTCTTCTTTATTATCCCCAGTGCAATAGTTACCGTATTTATCGGCGTATAACACGCACCGGCGTATAACACGCACCTCATTTTAAGAAGGAAATTTCAGGGGAAATTTTTTTTCAAATAAAGAACTTTGAAGCAAAATCCTCAACCTCAACCTCCCTCCTCATCCTCAACCCCCTCCTCAACCTCCCTCCTCATCCTTCCTCCTCAACACCCCATCTTCAACCCCCTCCTCAACCTCCCTCCTCAACCCCCCCATCCTCAAACCCCCTCAACCCCCCCATCCTCATCCTCCTTCCTCAACCCCCCTATCCTCAACCCCCTCCTCAACCCCCCTCCTCAACCTCAACCCCCCTATCCTCAACCCCCCTCTTCAACCTCAACCCCCCTCCTCAACCTCCCTCCTCATTCTAAACCCCCCCTCCACATTCTAACCCCCTACTCATTCTAACCCCCCCTCCTCAACCTAAACCCCCCCTCCTCAACCTAAACCCCCCTATATGCTAATGACGTGGCGCGCATGTGACGTCACATGCGCGCCGGGTCAAGGAGCGGAGAGGAGGCCGGAGCAGAAGCAGGTAAGTGAGGGGGAGGTATTTAGGGGGGTTTATGTTGAGGAGGGGGGGTTTAGGTTGAGGTTAGAATGCGGAGGGAGGTTGAGGATGAGGAGGGGGGAGGGAATATCGGCGTATAACACGCACCTATCATTTGCCCCCTATTTTCAGGGAGAAAAAGTGCGTGTTATACGCCGATAAATACGGTAATTAATGGTCCTAGATAAAGAAACGTACAAAGACAACTGTCCTTTATAAATCATTTATGCTGAAAATCTCTATCTTTCAAGGTCAATTGTCTAACAATTCCATTCAAATTTTTCATAAAAACCAGTTGCACTTAATATGAACGTATGTTTAATTTTTGTAATACCTTTGCTGTGTCACTTTTACTGCAGCTCTATATAAAAACACCTACGAGATTAGAAAACAAAGACGCAACCCACGCAACCCCAAAAACATAACAAACACAACAAATACAAACAACAAACACTAAAAAAGGTTACTCACAGCAAGGGGGGGGGGGGGCACCGAGGACCTCTGCAAGTGAAGTTACACATCCATTTAACCACAAATTTCAGAGTTTAGAGACCCGAAAATCACCTAAGCGAGAGAAAAAATGGCAGACGAACAAAACGAAAACGAGGCTAAACGACGCAAAACACTACCATAAACACGCAAAACACCACCAAACAGCTACAGATATTCCGAAAAAGCCCACCAAACAGCTACAGATTTTCCGAAAAAGCCCACCAAACAGCTACGGATATTCCGAAAAACTCGCACAACATAGAAAACTAATATTACGAAAAACTCGCACGACATAGAAAACGAACGACGCTACATCAGCCACATTATATACACCAAACACCCTTAGCTCACTTACAATTTCATTGCCGTCATTTTTTGACAGGCAATTCGCTAGTTTTATAATGATTACTTAGTCCTAATCTTGGCTCTTTATATACCTCATTTCATTTTACAACATGACTGTTATTTCACCTTACTTAGGAATGTCAGGGGTATCAGAGTTACCATCTTGTGGCAGATTCTTCTCATTACACCTGTCAAGTTAGGGTGACAGTTTATGAGTACAGGCACCTGTAGAAACTTTAGATGAGTTTATTTTGGCATCATAAGCTGTTCTGGCCAGTGGAGTGATTGGTAATTGTGGAAGGCAACTAAAAATGAACTCATTCGTTTGTTGTACATAACTGAGACCAAAGCCAAGTGCTGATATCCATAAACTGAACTTGTGAAATAACACACAGAGAGGAGAATATGGCAGGTTAAGCCTTTTATCCCTCACATGCAAGACCTATCAAAGAAGATTAAGTGTGCCAATGAAGCATAATGCCAAGCTCAACTGCCTGTGGGAAATGTTAGTTCCTAGATATATATAACTGATATAGCGGATACAGCCATACAAGAGAAATTTAAAGGGGCCACTGAGGTCATTTTTTATACATGGTATTTTGAATAACTAAACTTTTACAAGTACCATCTTCTTCACCATATTTACCTTATCAGATCTGTACCATTATTATGCACAGTCCCTATAACAAGCCCTATAACCCTACACATATATTTCATAACAACAGAATTATCTCTTTGTCCCCCTTCTCTTACAAACTCACTCAATTTATGAACTTTATTTCCTTACCAGACCCAGCCAAGCATGGGTGTAGGGACTGGGGGAGATGGTGGGGGACAAATCCCCCCCAGATTTTTTTATGTTTTGGATGTATGTATAAATAAGCTGTGAGAGCCCCCCCCCCCCCCCACAGAATTATTCTGGCTCCTAGACCCCTGCAGCCAAGGCCTTAACTCTGTCTTTGATCCATAAATCTCCTTTCTTACTTTCTGTCTCCATCTCTCCCATTAAATTATAAGAGCCCGATTCAATTGAGCTTTCACATGTTACTGTAGCCCGTAAGTGAGGTCGCAAGTTAATTTGCTATTCAATTGGCGTCTTTTTGCAGGCTCCAAACGGGTTACGAGCTACGACCTAGAAAAAATTGTGATGGTTAAACCCGTAACTTACAGCCTCCCGAAGCCTTTGATGTTTCACTTTCATAAGAGTTACGATGGCTACAATTGAAATCGCTATTCAATTGCCCAGTTTACCCAAGCCCGCAAATGTTTTCACACTTGTAAATGGCAAAAGAAGGAGAAATACCTACGAGTGCTATAGAGGACCTGCAAGGGGGTTAAACACCTATTCTTAGCACTGCAAATGCAAATAAAAAATCAATCCTGCACTGTAAATAATGGGTAAATCGATGACAGACCTTAGAAAAAATTGCACAACACTCGCAAGCCCGCAAATCGGCAGTATATAAGATTTATTTTTATGTTTAATTTCAGGGTTAAATAGATCTTGGGTATCAATGAGTTAATACATATCAGGCCACCCATATGGACTAGAACAGTATTCATTTTCATAGTTCTTTATTTTGCGGTTTTGGGAGGCTGATCGCATATCAGACCCCCAAACCTAATTGATTGACATGTAACCTCCATGTTTTACTGCCGTAATGATAGTCTCATTTTCTATTGGCTGAATCAAAATGGGAGGTTATGGGCTTGCTTAATTGATCATGTTCCCGCCATGAACTGCTACGAACCAGTGCATGGTTATAGAGTCGGCTTTTGGCCAGTAACTTGCAGCCTTGAGAAATTGAGTAGCTCCAAATTCGGAGACGAGCGGGAGCCCGCAACACACCCACAGACATACGGCCTACAACGATCGAGTTGCCGTCTTGCAATCGAATCAGGCCCTAAGTTTGCAAGCTTTTACTGTACTTTGTACTTAGACTGCAAGCTTAAAGTCAGGACCCTCTAATAAAGAGGTGTGTTTCTGCCATGAGGTCCAGGCATTTTCAGGGGTCACCCTTCAGGATGACTGAAGATGCATTGCAGTACATTGAAATATGTTTGTATATGCACAGAAGTGTCTTATCTGTAAGGGTACTTGACAATTTGTGAAACACCATATATTTACATAAACACACATAAACTTATGAACTGATATAAAGAAATTGGAAAGGAGAAGATGCAAATGGAGCATGGGGGTAGAGCAAATCTGAATGACCAAGGGCAGCATAAAACCGAAAAACGCCCATGCTTCAACCTATATGATCGTAAACGTTACTGTACCCATTGTGTAGTGTGGCATGATATGTTCGAGCATCACATATTTAGTTGTGGACCAAGAACGCTGTCTGGAACGTTTGCGATGTTGGTCACGCAAACCTTACAGAAAAGCACCACAAGCGGGTGCTCAGCGTGAAGCTCGCGATGAGTGCCGAACGTGATCATTGCAAAGCAGGAAAGTTGAAGTACACGGGGGAGAGGCTTGCAATGAATGCCGAAGGCGCTCATTGCGAGCCACACAATAAGCCCCAAAGGCGCTCAATGCGGGGCTCGCGATGAGCACCAAAGGTGCTCAGATGAGCAAAAGCCTTACACTGTGTGGCAAACAGCATTGCCAGCCTTACAATTTTAATCCTGTCATTTTTGACGGGCAAGTTCCAAGTTACATATAAAAGATAATAATAATTCTTTACAGCAGCATTTCATTTTCTTTTCTCAGCTCGTTCTAAAAATAAATCAGTGGCTGAATTATTCTTTTACATTCTTAAAACATTTTTCATATTTTTTAAATGTAGTTCTTCAAAATAATATAATTTAAATATAGGATTACATTGGTTCTTTCGGTTTAAAATCTCAAGCTCAAATATATTTGTATGAATCATAATTTCATTGCCATATATCCCTTGAAATCACCAGTTATAGTTCAGCTCTCATAACTGTTAAATATTTAGTAAACAACAATATCAACTTTTCAGTTAATTATAATTAAAAAACTGTTATTTTTTTTGTAAAATGTACACTAAAAATAGATGATTTTCTCATTGCCTAAGGTTGGAACTCCTCCCATCTTTAAACACTGTGGCAGAGTCTGAAGCATATTTCCATATAGACTTCCACACAAAGGACCCTATTCAATTTACCGGCCGTAGGTCTGCGGGCTTGAAAGTTGCTACAATTACAGAGTGATTCAATTGAACAAGCCCACAATTTACGTGCCGAAAGCCTAAACCGTAAACCATTCGTGATCATGGTCAATTAAGCAAGGCCGTAATTGCCGATTTAGAAACAGCCAATAGTAAATGAGACCACCATCATGACGTCAGTAAAACATGGAGCTTAAACATCAATGACTTAGCGTTAAGAGGTCCATATGCAGTCGGACTCGCAATCCGGCAATGTACAAAATAATAAAAATTAATCGCGATACTGTTCTAGTCTATGTGGATGGCATGATATGTATTCACTCATTGATTTCCAAGACTGATAGACACGGAAATGAAACATAAAAAAATATAATTTTTTTATTGCAGATTTGCGAGCTTGAGACTGTTGTGAAATTAATTATAATGTCTTTCATCGCTTTCCCCGTATTTTAAAGTCCAGTATTGTGTTTTTATTTGCTTTTATAGTGTTAAGAAAAGGTGTTTAACCCTCTTGCGAGTCCTCTCTACTACTTGTAGAAGTTTTTGCTACATTTGCCATTGCAGGCTTGGTAAATTGTAGCAATTTAATAGCAATTTGCGACTTTAGTGATGTTAACATTTGCGGGCTTAAAAGATCAGAGGCTTAGATGGGTCGGAGTTACGATTTACAGTGCTATGATCAGGTGTTTAACCCCCTTGCGAGTCCTTTCCGGTACCCATAGGATTTTCTTCTACATTTGCCACTTACGGGTGGGAGAACATTTGCGGGCTTGAGGAATTGTAGCAACTGAATAGCGATTTGCGATGAAAGATCGAAGGCTTAGATGGGTTGGGAGTTAAAATTTTGGAAACCACAAAGATTTTCAGCCGGGAACCCGCAGATCGTTAGCAGCTCGCTAAAAAACACAAATTGAATAGTAAATTAGTTTACGGGCTACATTACAGGCTCCAGTAACCAACAATTGCTCAATTGAATAGGGCCTCACTGTGTAGATGCAGGCAAATGTGCTTCACACCATAGTTTAGAAAAGATGGGATGAGATTGCGGCCTAAAGATGATGTAAAAAAAACAGCAATATTCAGTGTATGTGTATTCATTTCTTAAATCACAATAAATTTTATTTTTTTTATACTGATATTAGCGTTTAATGACCACATCAAATAGAATCCAAAAGCAATCTACTTCTGTCCTTTACACTGGGTCATTTTAAACGACCACTGTAGTTCCATATTTAGAAAATTATCTTTTGAAAAACTATACTTTATATGGGGAAAAATATTTTAGAGCATACAAAATGAAATAACTATTATTTGCAGCCACTCAGAAGGCCTCACTGGTTACTCTGAATTCTGGGAGTTCAGCCCTCCCTCCCTGCCCCTCACCCTCCCACCCCAATTCCCATTTCACTATATATAAAATATATAGTGAAATGGGAATCACCTGACTTTCCTACTTGCATATATTATCTCACCACTAGGGGCAGACAACATTTTAAATGCTAGAGTCCTCACCTCTGCCCCTTCTCTCTCTCTCTAAATGAAAAACCTTTCTAACTTTCACTTCTCTTCTGACCCTTTTTATTCCTTATCTGTTTAATCTTTCCTGCACGAGAGCATGGGTTCTGCTCTCGAGCAGGGTTCAGAACATAGTCATGGATTAGGGTACAGTGCCAGGAACCCACTCACAGACTGCAGTTTCCCCTTTACTCTAGCATGTTGCCAGTAGAAGAAGGCCTCTACCCTGTTGTAAGTTTCAGTGCTTTGTACCAGTGCCTGTTACTGCTGTTTATTTATATTTCAGCACTGATTTGTAGATGATAAAGCCTGTTCATAAAAGAATAATAATAAAATGGTGCACACATTGTTATTGTTGCAAGATAGACAATACATCAATTATATATTCATCTGGAAGACCGACAAATAAATATGTGAACTTTCACAAGTTACCAGTCTCCTCTGGGTTTGTGTCTCTTTTACAATTCAAGAGGCTGTAGTACTTTTTGATACAGGAATCATAAACTAAAAAAACTCAAAGAAAATAATTGGCCTAGCTTCCACCGAAGCACTACCTTAACTGGCAGACAGTTCCCTCACTATCAAACACTCATCCAGCTAAACCTGGGTGGATCACAACAAACAGTCCACAAGTTTGTGAATAGCTGGCCTGTATATTTCAGCAGATCTCCAGGTCTTTACTCAGCTCCAAATGATCATCAACTGTAGGCTGCTGTCTCTCTGTCTGTGGGCCTCATTCAATTGTTATTTGGCCAGTTGAATATGGCTCTATATAAGCACATAGCATATTTTTTTACATACGTTTTTAGTTAGTGAACTTTTATCCAAAAGCAAGGTCTTCACTAACTAAAGACTTATGTAAAAAAATATGCTATGTGCTTAGATAGAGCACTATTCAATTGACCAAATCGCAATTGAATGAGGCCCTGTGTCTTTTTTTTTCCAGCTTCAGACACCCGTGCACACTTCTCTCAGTATGTCTCTTTTTTCAGCTCAGACCAACTGCACACACTTCTCTCCGTATGTGTCTTCCTTCAGCCTTTGACAAAGTTGCACACTCACTCCATCAGAAAAGAAGGGACCAAAAGCAGAACATTGAGGGATCACAATTAACAAAGGCAAAAAATGTCTCACAGAAGAATATTGTGAAAGAGTGGTTAGGTTTGAATACTCCATATTATTCTACGGCCCTTGCTGCTCAAGGTGGAGATATCTTCTCTTGAAGCAGAAAATATACTTATAAGTTCTAATTAAAACTCATTTACGATTGTTTCTACAGTGTCTTGTCTTGTATATGTCATTTACGTTGTAAACGATGTGGGACAAAGACCAATTCTTCCTGTGATATATTATAACTGCTTCCCGGTGTTTGTCAAATTGTAAAGTACTCTGCAACTAGTATAATTCTAGAACTAAAATACACATAAATACAAAAAAACACAATCTACCCTCATTGAATCTGTAAATTGACAATAATTTTCACATTAGGAGGGAAAGGGCCAGGATTGTATTGCCAATTTAATGCTGCATTTACTTAGGATTATATATGCACAATAAATCATGCGTTTCTGAACCAATTTGCATGCAGGTGTTTGGTGATAATGCAAGAAAACCATGGTAGTCATTACTGAAAATTCCTTATTAATTCAAAAACTACCCATAAAAATAGCACACAACTCTACTACAAGGTTATTACATTACAATCTTTTAAGACTGATCACCCAGTTCCTGCCAGTGGCTACTGATGCAGCACTACATATGGAAAAGTAATAACCTGTTACACATAAAGGTGCAGTGAAATTAGACAAAACATCATCAATATAAGACACAGTTTTAAATACCTTAACAAGTAATAAATAAAATATGTACAGGTTTTAAAATGGCGTGTTTTGTTAGTTGTGCATAAATACATATATTTTTAACTGTAAATTTTTGTTGATAAATCAACATTAGATTAAAACAATTGCAAGGATATGATATAGAAAAACAAAATGCAGTACAAAATGTAGTTGTATAATAAAATACAAACAGTATATAATAATATGTCAGTTAGAGTTTATCACCCCCATTAAATTGGAGCCTCTTAAGTCCAACGTGTAGCTCGTAAGGGCTGCGTGCTTAAAATTTAGACGTTTTACGTAACTATTAAATTAGAAGTGCTGTGAGTTATGAGCTAGAGACGCTGAATCGTAAACCAGTTCTTGGCCAGCAGCTTTGCGGGCTAGAACCCAAACAATTAAGCAAGCACGTAGTTACGGTTGAGATGGAGCCAATGGCAACATAGACCGTTTTGATTGCGTCACAAGAAAATGGAGGATGGATTTCAAAGTTTTACTGTGTTCAATTACTAGCTACGAGAGAACCCACATTCCAGTCATAATGTTATATTAATAAAGCCGCAAATATGATATTCAAACACATGCGAGTTACAGTATATTTATTTGGTGACAAAATATTAAACAACTGTGTGAGCACTTATTCTGTAAAGTCATATGCATAGGGGAAATATCAGAGTGGCCATCAAAGCAGATTACCCTTTATGATGAGAGCCAATCCTGATAAAGTTAAATATTTGCCATATAATACCTTGCAGCTAGCAGCACCACCTCTATATAAATTAAACTTTAAGAAGTACTCAGGTAGTAAGCCATCTTGGGCCCAAAGACTGCTCACATTTCAGGAAAGGTAGGGTTTAACGGAAACATGGAGGTGGTTACAAAAGCACCAAGACGGCATTGCTAAAAGTCAATCAGCTAGAAGATGTTGCTGAAAGGACTTCTCTTCTGAAAGATATGAGTTTTGCACCAAAGCAAATATCAGGATGACAGTTTTTATGATCTGCAGAGCTGCAGCTCATTCAGGATATTAAGCGCTGTAAAAATATTTCCTCTGCCATGCTGGAAGAGATTAGCTAGGCCTCAACTTTGACACATGCTTATAGACTAGAACTGCCTCTATTTTTAGGAAATACTGTTATACAGTTCTAGTCAGTGTCAGGAAATACCAAGGCCCAATATTATTGCTGGATAGCTAAAATATGAGCTCTGTGGAAACACAACCTTCCATCATGGCAATCGGCTCCACCCCCTTGCATAACATTTTTTTATGTATTTTATTTAAAAGCATAATTTAGTCTTTACATTTACTTTTGATCATCTTCTATTGGGAGCTGCCTTTTAAACATAAGTGTTCAATTCCTATATTCTTATATTTTCTGGCGCTCTCCCTCCAGATAGTGTCTCAATTTGTATCCAAGTTATGACATCACAAGGATGATCATCTTTCCAGAACATTATCACCAATGCACATCGTGTGATTCAAAACAGCTATCGATAAACACCTTAAGAGTGAAAAGCTTGATAGAGCAAGTTACATAGATTATTAATATAAATGGTCATATGACTCTTCAGCATCTTTCATTTAAAGTAAATAATATGCATAGGAAGACAGAATCTTAGGGTGTGTATGAAGTTTCTTGAAGTTTTGAAACTACCTGGGCTGTGTAAATACTGTTGTTTCATCATAATCTAAATGCTGTGTAACTGATGTCCCAAAGTCATCTTCCGTATTGACGGGCTGGAGACCTACTCAGGCACTGGGTTCGGTCGGAGGGCCACGTGACCTGCAGGCCCGGGAGGATGGGAGAGAAGGAGTGACTAGCTGGGGGCAGAGCCACCTATGGGATTGGCGCCAATTTGGCCATTATGCCCCCAGCTAGCCAAGAAAGTAGATCCCACCCACCCATCCCTAACATTGGGAGCATAGGTGTAATCTATTGTAAATGTAAAATCATGTGTTAGGTATAAAAAATTGGAAAGTATGTGTTAAAAAGAAAAAATAAAGTCGCCGGGACAGTGGTAAAGTGGGGGTGATCCGACCCTACGGGGGTATGGATGCTCCATCACGGTAGGCCCTGGACGAGGGTCAGGGCGCAGAGTGTACTGTCTCGGTCGTCAGGCTCCTCCCCTCTCTTTATGTATATTTAAATAAATGGTATTGTTATTATGTAAATTTGGGTTTACCAATAAACGCTGTGGCCAGTATTCCCCCAAAAAGTGGTTGTGTCTAATTATTTAATTAGAGGGTTTAGGAAGTGTTTGTGCCTAACAAATTATTCAGGGAGCAAGTTATGCCCAAAGGGTCATACGGACATACCCACTGGGCCTTTCACAGGTCATGCTTTAATTATCAATTTCACTTATTTTGATGTTGAAGGTTATATGCTATCTTTAAAGTTTTTTAAACCATTTGTTTTTATAAATTTTGAAGTTTCATTTTAGTGTACAAGAACTTGCAATTAGTTAAACGATAGGTTCAATGGTTATTTCAAACCTACAGTGGATATAAAAAGTGTACACACCCCTGTTAAAATGTCAGGTTTCTGTGCTGTAAAAAAAATAGACAACGATAAATCATTTCAGAACGTTTTCCACCTTTAATGTGACCTATAAACTGTACAACTCAATTGAAAAACAAACTGAAATCTTTTAGGTAGAGGGAAGAAAAATAAAAAATAAAAATAATGTGGTTGCATAAGTCTGCACACCCTCTTATAACTGGGGATGTAGCTGTGTTCAGAATTAAGTAATCACATTACAAATCATGTTAAATAGGAGTCAGCATACACCTGCCATGATTTAAAGTGCCTCTGTTTAACCCCAAATAAAGTTCAGCTGCTCTAGTTGGTCTTTCCTGAAATTTTCTTAGTCGCATACCACAGCAAAAGCCATGGTCCACAGAGAGCTTCCAAAGCATCAGAGGTATCTCATTGTTAAAAGGTATCAGTCAGGAGAAGAGTACAAAAGATTTTCCAAGGCATTAGATATACCATGGAACACAGTGAAGACAGTCATCATCAAGTGGAGAAAATATGGCACAAAAGTGACATTACCAAGAACTGGAGCTCCCTCCAAAATTGATGAAAAGACGAGAATAAAACTGGTCTGGGAGGCTACCAAGAGGCCTACAGCAACATTAAAGGAGCTGCAGGAATATCTGGCAAGTACTGGCTGTGTGGTACATGTGACAACAATCTCCTGTATTCTTCATATGTCTGGGCTATGGGGTAGAGTGGCAAGATGAAAGCCTTTTCTTACGAAGAAAAACATCCAAGCCAGGCTACATTTTGCAAAAACACATCTGAAGTCTCCCAAAAGCATGTGGGAAAAGGTGTTATGGTCTGATGAAACCAAGGTTGAACTGATGGCCATAATTCCAAAAGATATGTTTGGCGCAAAAACAACCCTGCACATCACCAAAAGAACACCATACCCACAGTGAAGCATGGTGGTTGCAGCATCATGCTTTGTGGCTGTTTTTCTTCAGCTGGAACTGGGGCCTTAGTTAAGATAGAGGGAATTATGAACAGTTCCAAATACCAGTCAATATTGGCACAAAACCTTCAGGCTTCTGCTAGAAAGCTGAACATGAAGAGGAACTTCATCTTTCAGCATGACAACGACCCAAAGCATACATCCAAATCAACAAAGGAATGGCTTCACCAGAAGAAAATTAAAGTTTTGGAATGGCCCAGCCAGAGCCCAGACCTGAATCAGATTGAAAATTTGTGGGGTGATCTGAAGAGGGCTGTGCACAGGAGATGCCCTCACAATCTGACAGATTTGGAGTGCTTTTGCAAAGAAGAGTGGGCAAATCTTGCCAAGTCAAAATGTGCCATGCTGATAGACTCATACCCAAAAAGACTGAGTGCTGTAATAAAATCAAAAGGTGCTTCAACAAAGTATTAATTTAAGGGTGTGCATACTTATGGAACCATATTATTTTATTTTTATATTGTTTCTTCCCTCTACCTAAAAGATTTCAGTTTGTTTTTCAATTGAGTTGTACAGTTTATAGGTCACATTAAAGGTGGAAAAGTTCTGATATGATTTATCTAGGTCTCATTTTTTTACAGCACAGAAACCTGACATTTTATCAGGGGTGTGTAGACTTTTTATATCCACTGTAGATAGCATTCCCAAAAAACATTACCAGTTTTAGGTAAACTGTTAAATATATACAGAGCAATTATTTAGACCAGTGGTTTTCGATTTTTTTTATATTGGGAGCAGAAGGTTACCTTTCAATGCTCACTGTCACCACCTTTGGGATCCAGAACATTTTACCAGGTTGATATTACAGTATCTCACAAAAGTGAGTACACCCCTCACATTTTTGTAAATATTTTATTATATCTTTTCATGTGACAACACTTAAGATATGACACTCTTCTACAATGTAAATTAGTAAGTATACAGCCTGTATAACAGCCATTAATGTCTAAACCATTGGCAACAAAAGTGAGCGCACCCCTAAGTGGAAATGTCCAAATTGGGCACAAAGTGTCAATATTTTTTTTGCCACAATTATTTTCCAGCACTGTCTTAACCCTCATGGGCATGGAGTTAAGCAGAGCTTCACATATTGCCACTGGAGTCCTCTTCCACTCCTCCATGATGACATCACAGAGCTGGTGGATGTTAGAGACCTTGCACTCCCCCACCTTCCATTTGAGGATGCCCCACAGATGCTCAATAGGGTTTAGGTCTGGAGACATGCTTGCCAGTCCATCACCTTTGCCTTCAGCTTCTTTAGCAAGGCAGTGGTCGTCTTGGAGGTGTGTTTGGGGTAGTTATCATGTTGGAATACTGCCCTGCGGCCCAGTCTCCGAAGGGAGGGGATCATGCTCTGCTTCAGTATGTCACAGTACATGTTAGCATTCATGGTTCCCTCAATGAACTGTAGCTCCCTAGTGCCGGCAGCACTCCCACCACCATACTTGACTGTAGGCAAGACACACTCATCTTTGTACTCCTCACCTGGTTGCCGCCACACACGCTTGACACCATCTGAAACAAATAAGTTTACCTTGGTCTCATCGGACCACAGAACATGGTTCCAGTGATCCATGTCCTTAGTCTGTTTGTCTTCAGCAAACTGTTTGCAGGCTTTCTTGTGCATCATCTTTAGAAGAGGCTTCCTTCTTGGATGACATTCATGCAGACCAATTTGATGCAGTGTGCGGCATATGGTCTGAGCACTGACACGCTGCCCCCCCCCCCCCCAACCTCTGCAGCAATGCTGGCAGCTCTCATACGTATCTTTAAGACAACCTCTGGATTAGACGCTGAGCATGTGCACTTAACTTTTTTGGATGACCATGGTGAGGCCTGTTAAGAGTGGAACCCTGTCCTGTGAAACCGCTGATTGGTCCTACAGCTCAATTCAGGGTCTTGGCAATCTTCTTATAGCCATCTTTATGTGGAGCAACAATTCTTTTTTTCAGATCCTCAGAGAGTTCTTTACCATGAGGTGCCATGTTAAACTTCCACTGACCAGTATAAGAGAGTGTGAGAGCGATAACACAAAATCTAGCACACCTGCTTCCCATTCACACCTGAGACCTTGTAACACTAAGGAGTCACATGACACCGGGGAGGGAAAATGGCTAATTGGGCCCCATTTGGACATTTCCACTTAGGGGTGTACTCACTTCTGTTGCCAACGGTTTAGACATTAATGGCTGTGTGTTGAGTTATTTTGAGGGGACAGCAAATTTACACTGTCATACAGGCTGTACACTTACTACTTTACATTGTAGCAGAGGGTCATTTCTTCAGTGTTGTCACATGAAAAGATATAAAAAAATATTTACAAAAATGTGAAGGGTGTGCTCACTTTTGTGAGATACTGTATATGTGGCATCTACATTTCATCTAGATTTGCTCTGATGTAACCAGAGTACATTTTAACTGCAAATTATTTTAGCAATTATCAATAACTATGTCCAATGGTAGTGGTTGATTAAATTATTAATCTCTCGTCATCTCTCTTTCTTGAGGACAGGAAGATAAGGTACCAATGTTAGATTAGCTATTGTAAACCACTGATTTAGGCCTAAATAAGTTACATAATATACTTCAGTAACTTTGAATACAGATAATGGGAAATCAGGTTAACAAAATAATGTTATATTGGCTAAAGAAATAAAGAAATGTGACCAAATAGCGTAAGCCATGGAGATCCATAGAAGTTTCAGTGAAGCCTAGAAGAAAAGTTAGCAACTGGAAAGATTAAGCTCAGCAATGCTAAGCAACGATTTAAGACATTTTGTTCTTTTGCAAAGAAATAAGACGACTAGTCCAGACTCTGATGCACCATGTAAAACCACTCATGTTGTGATGATAGCGGTAATATATTAAACCTTTTCAACAGTGACAGCATTAACTGTTCTGTGACATTTTCAAGTGCTGCTGATGACATAAAAAAATGAGAGATAAATGAGGAAGAGGGCAGAAAAAAACAGCCAAGTGAATATTAAACCCGCAGAAACACAATGTCCACGAAATTACACAGGCTCACATTCTCTTCTCCTAATATAAATGCTATTTTGGTTTGTAAGCACCAACGATTTCTAATTTAAAAAAGAAGAGAAAGAGGCATTTATATTAGAAGTGATGTTGGGAGGGATAGATCTCAGCTGTGTGCAGAAAATGAAAATCTTAAGTGGCATCAGAATTGTAATTAACACTTTGTATGCTCCAGCACTTAAAAATATTATTGGCAAATTTGATTTTGACTGCTTAAAAGTTTGTTGTAGATTGTAAAAAAATATATATCAGGCTAAGTTTTGTTAAATACATGTTTTGTTTCCCTATAACCTTTTTTTTATTAAAGAGCCAAACTATGTTAAAATTCAGAGCAAGAGATCAATAGAGACAGAAGCAAAGATATATATAACTTGCACAACAGAAAATGCTTTAGTAATTGAATTTATAATTGAGATGGACAAATATAGTATTATATACTGTTTGCACAGATGTTATCTTTATTAAAGAATAATATATAAATAGATATTGCTCTTGTTTATGTAAAAGATACAGGGGTTGCATTTTTGGGTTTATTGCTTCAAGAAGCATGGATTGTGAAGAAATGAAGCAAACTGACAATGGTATTTAAAGCTGCATTCTGACTAGGATGGGTCTGAAAAAGTGGAAAGTCACCTTTTGCTCAGCCTGAATGTGTTCTGTAGTACTGCTGGCTACCAACAAATATACACGTTGGAATGCCAAATGGTGCATAGGATGGCCTATTAAGAGCCATTACTGACCCCTGCCATATACAAGTGGCCATCTTCCCTGTGTATGTCCCACATACACTGTTCATGAGCAGGTCTAAGAAATTAAAGTTTAGATTTTTTGCTCAATGTCCCTGGGGAGCAATTGAGCCCATGAGCGAGCGGCATGTGTCACAATATGTTCCTTCGGTTGACAGTCCTTGACCAATGGGATTATATAGGGTAAATTTTAAGAGCAGGGATCAGGTCACTGATGACATTTCACAGATGTGTGTGTGAGCTGAAGCTTGCAGTGCTCATCAAATATACCACTTCAATAACTAAATACAGCATAAGAGACTGCATCCTTATTCATGAGCCTCAGAGAAAAAATTATTTAACAACTTCCAAGTGTGCCCCATTTACACTTTCCCATGGTCCTCCTAATTCAATTTCCACACAATTAGCAGGTCATGTTATACAACACCTTCTCATTTTAGAAAAAGAACCGTATTAAAACATTTGCTTTGGATTTTATGTAGTTACTAGACTTGATGGAAAAATAAAATTGCATGATTTTCGGTCTTCTTATCTTATAATAGCGATTTTAAAGATGGTTTTATAAAAGACAATGTGGGAATTATTCATTAATGGACAGTTATAATAGTAATTTAATATGTTTATTTAATGCCGAAGTAGTATTAAAAAAAATACAGTTTTTGAGGATGAAAACTTCAGAAACAATGAAAACTGCGTGTCGCTCCACTCCCTAAAAGGGGAAAGGATCTGCCTAGGAGACTGAGTTTTTATATACCTCCTTCCCTACAATGCCAACTGCAAGTAAACATAACCCAATAAGAAAAAAAAAATAAGGAGGTGGAGAGAGGCAGCTCTATTACTCTCTGAAACACTAAAGAAACTAAACCCCATTTGTCAGATATCAAGGTCCGTTATCAAAAGCTTTTTATCACAAGGACGAACCATTTAATTGGGCATTTCCAGAATAGCTGTTGGTGCCCAACCTAGTTCTGAATCTGCCAGCATAAATGTACTAGGAAGCAACTTGCCTAGGAAGCAACATGTTTTAGATAGTACAGTACCAAGAGTAAGGATAGCATAATGAGTTAAGCTATTGACTGTGGAGCTGGGGTTGCTAAATCAAGGTCGCCCACATTTTATTTTTCATTAAAAAATAATAAATATTTCATCTCTCTCTCTCACTCTCTCTCTCATCAAACCCTCAGTTTGAATATAAACAGTGATGCAAACATTCTCTAAAAATGTGAAGGAAAAATTAGATCAACTCATAACAACCAATGCTATAAATGGGACATTCTACATGCTGTCAAAGATCCGCAAACCAGGCAACGCAGGGAGACCAATTTTTACAGGTATGTACACATTGATATTATTACTAAACTAATAGAATACATCCTTACCCACAACTATTTTATTTTTTACAAAGTTACTTACCTACAAAAGATGGGGACTGTCATGGGTCCCAAAATGGCGACACACACATTAAATTGCATTTCGGCAAATTCTAAAGGGCTTTATATAAGCACAGAGCATATTTTTTTACAGAAGTTTTTAGTTTGTGAAGACCTTGCTTTTGGATAGAAGTTCACTAACTAAAAACTTCTGTAAAAAAAAAATACTCTGTGCTTATATAGAGCCCTTTAGAATTTGCTGAATTGCAATTTAATAAGGCTGACAATCCATTTATGCCCGATCTGGAAGAAACTTATCTTATCTATATCCATTAACAAACTTTACAGATACTGCCATTATATAGATGATCTGTTCATCATATGGACAGAAGGAGAAAATAAACTTTGAGACTTTCACAGTTTATTCAACACTTTCCACCCATCTATTAAACTTAAAATGGATTTCTCTACAGTACAGGTGAACTTTCTATACACTAGCATATCCATCAACAATGGCACACTCCGCTTATCTGTATATATGGAAACCAACAGACAGATGCAGCTATCTACACAGCTCCAGTTTTCATCCCTCCCATACTAAGCCAGCCATCATGCATAGTCAAGCTATTAGATACCACTGCATATGCTCAAACACTGGGTACTGTGACAAACACTTAAAAACACTGTCTGAATGTTTCAGACATAAGGATTATAAACCCCATATTATTACCCAGAAAATAACTACTGCCATCAAAATATCCCATGATAATTTGTTAAAAACAAAAGAAACTACTTCACGTATACCTCTAATGACCACATACCATCCAGTTTTAGAGAAAATACTGAATCAAAGATTTGCAACCACTACTAAAAGAAGATGCACAATTTAAAAATATATTCCCCAAAACTCCCATCCTTGCATTTAAACAACCACCAAACCTGAAACAAAAACTTGTCAGCAGAAGACAGGCCAAGAAATAACTGAATAGAAAAAAATGCAACTAAACCTTGTAACAAAAGTACCTGTAAGTTATGTCAACACATTTGTAATGATGACACAGCCATATATTACAGCTATACCTATAATATCAAAGGATCATATACATGCACATCCTCCAATGTGGTTTATATAATACAATTTACTTTATGCAAAACAGGCTGTTGGAGAAATCAGCCAAAAACTATACTTAAGGATTCATTTACACAGACATTCTATAAAAAAAGCACAATGTAGACAATTACTGCACCCCAGTTGGACACCATTTTACCAACAAAATTAGTAGGTAGAAAACATAAAAATATTTATTTTTTCATCTTTATTAAATTGTAATAATTAACGGTGAACTGGATATTAAAAACAAAAAGCCAGTGAATCTGTGATTCCAAGTGTTAAATTATTTGTATTAAACTCTAGATTTTCTTCCTGGATAAAGTAACGCTATATATAAATATTTTGTTCATTAAAGAAAAATCAAATATTCTGAAATATTGAAGACTAGATATACAATCTACGAGTGATATATTAATGGATACACTCTGGTATATAGTTATATATATGTATATCATTAGAATATTTAAAATATATCTCAGGAGCCTATCTGAGGTGACCGGAGATGTTCGGTCCTTAATACCTAATTCTTGCTGATTTAGGAATACATTGTAGGATATTGGAGAATGGAGTATTGTTAAAGACGTATTGATAAGCTGGTCAGTCATAATAAACTGCCTACTTTGTAATGTTCTGCATGTATAGTGCACTATATTGGGTGTAGCTTGCTTTGCATTTGTTAAAAAATAATAATACTAATGAGAATGAGAGACGGGAGCGCCCTAGAAATTTTCCACCTGGAATTCCATTTGGTCGGGGACCACTGGGAGTAATAATTGGATAGACAAGCTTTGTAAATAGGTCAAGGACAGCATAAACACTTTATACTTCCCTAGAGGAAAGGCACAGCATTATCATGAACATACAAAAATAAATAAATTAAAAAATAGATAGGAAAATAGGCCAGGATATTTTTACTCTATCAAATAATGTGTTTCATGGAAACAACATGCATCACACAAAACGTTGATATGCATACTTCCTGTGGTGTGTCCCATATTTCTCACTCTACATTTTAATAAAAGGCTGGAAAAGTTGTGCTCTGACTGAGTGAAGAAAAACACATTGAGAAATATGCAGATGGACCAAGGCTATCTCTTGCCATGAAGTTAATAATACAAAGTAAGCTGGTATATTCACTGAGGCTCATACAAAGGGGAACATTCATACCCTCTGGTGTAGGTGAAATTGATTTGAGGTAGTGACTTCTTCTTTCCCATGGTTTAAACAATTGGAATTTAATAAAATATCAATCATCCTTGGTCCTATCTTACTTTTATAAAGTTAGAATTAGCAATTTCAACCATTTTTTACCAAGTAAATTAAGAGCACTGCCGCCCTGGGTGAATGAAATGGAAAAATTAATTGTGCTGAGGAGAGAGTAAGTGCGCTGTGACTGCTACACATGCCCTGAAGCTTCACTGAAAACATTATTAGTTACATGTTAGGAAGGCTGATTTCAGAGAAAAGACGTTTCCAATGGGAGGTTCATAATTTATTAACCGTAATACAAACCATATTTATAAAACTGAATGAAGAGACATGCACTGCACAGATGGCTGTAGGAAACTGATGTGGGGATGTGATGTTCAAAGCACTAGATAGACACTCTGCAAGTCAAACTAAAATTAAATAAAAAGGAAGTTATCGACATCTAATAACCACTTTAGTTGGTCGTTTTTTGTAAAGTATACAACAGTGTAGAGAATAAAATAATTTTTAGAGAAAATATTTATACTTTTAAGATGTTGCCAGTGCCTAGTGGATGACATGACAGAATCCCTTTTGGTCCAAGGCTTGAGGGGGCAGGTACAGTGTAGAGCAAGAATGAAGTGAAAGCTTAGGTGTTGTTACTTGACTCAACACATGTGCATGGGAGAGGGAAAGGTGTCAAATGCTAGAATCTTATCTAAATAATCAAATAAAAGAATAAATCCCCCACCCTCATTCCTGAATAGTCAAAAATACACTATGAGGCTCCCAGCCAATATTCTGTTTGTTCATAAAAGCAGATCAATAACACTTGTGTGTTTAATGCACAGCTTACTTATCACAGGAAGAGTATGTAAGCAGATTTCCTGTGGTCCCAGATTTAAGTCTCTTTCTCTCTCGAACCCTGGTGTCCCCTCTCCGCTGACAAGAGGTAAAGTCTGTGCCCGCTCCCCTCGTTGTCTCTTGTGCTCCCATTGTTTGCAGCCCTGTCGCCCAGTGTACGCGATCGGAGTTGGGGAGGTCACGGCTGAGGTGGTGTTGGGGGGCCCACCTATCATATATATATATATATATATATATATATATTTATATATATATATTATAGGTGGGCCTGGGAGTATATAAAATACATATCCCTAGTATATAAAATACATTATATATATATATTTATATATTATAGGGGGGCCTGGGAGTATATAAATACATTAAATGCACCAGAGCCCTCCTTTACCTAGCTTTGCTACTGCTGGTTGACCTAAAAAAACTTTATTTAATACCATTTAAACTTTTGTTTTCAGATAACTAACTTGTAAAGCTTTTACTTTTAAACGTTAGCGGAGCTCTTAATTTCATATAAGATACTTTACTTATACAATGGAAATTAGTTTTAAAATGATTTAACTTGTCATCTTTATAACAAAACTCTAATTTATCGTGTTTTGATAGAAAACTGGTTGTTGTTTAACTCATATTTGAATTGCAAGTGGTTTTCAAAACCATATAATTCTTACACACTAATACAAGAATAAAAAGAGGGTATTGATGGAAGGATTAGAAAGGCAGATTATCGGACAAAAATAAAAAAAAAGCTTCAATGTAAGTTTACTGTAAGAAAATAAAAATGTTTCTAAAAATACTTGTTCATACATTTTGTGGTTTTTCAACCTAAAGGTCTAATCACTCCATCATGGAGTGGAATAAGCTTAATCTTGCCTTCAAGCACACTGTAATTGTTAGCCAGATATGGTAACAGTCATCTAACACTGGTCAAATATTTTCTATATGGTATTTAGAAAGTAAAAATAAAATAAGCACAGCATTTTTATGTTTCATACCAAATTATTATTTACTGCAGGCAACTATTTTCTTTATCTAGTTAATTCTGCCTTTAACATTCTCAAGAGGATGTGTCCTTGTAAAATACTGTATATACTCGAGTATAAGCTGACCCGAGTATAAGCCCAGGCACCTAATTTTACCACAAAAAACTGTGAAAATGTATTGAATCAAGTATAAGCCGAGAGTGGAAAAGAGGGTCCTTCCCCCCTGATTATCCTCCTCCCCCCCTTCGCCCCTTATCATCCTCCTCCTCCCCCCTTATCATCCTCCTCCCCCCTTATCATCATCCTCCTCCGCCCCCCCTTATCATCCTCCTCCCTCCCTTATCATCATCCTCCCCCCTTATCATCCTCCTCCTTCCCCCTTAACATCCTCCTCCTCCCCCCTTATCATCCTCCTCCCCCTTATCATCATCATCCTTCTCCTCCTTCTCTCCCTTATCATCATCTTCTTTCCCCCATAACCTTCTCCTCACTGCACCCTCTCCAATCCCTTTCCCCCACTCTCCTTACTTGCTACTATGCTCCGATGAGCTGATGCTGATCCTGACGCTGCAGCACGCCAATGACGTGACGCGCATGTGACTTCACGTCATTAGCATATGCCGGTACGGAAGACGTGCTGCGGCATCAGGATCAGCATCAGCTCATCGAACATAGTAGCAAGTAAGTAGAGAGGGGGATAGGGATTGGAGAGGGTGCAGAGAGGAGGAGGCTATGGGGGAAAGAGGATGATAAGGGGGAGAAGGAGGATGATAAGAGGGGGAAGGAGGAGGAACTTTGCGCCGCCGGTAAAGAAGGAGAACAGGTAAGTGGGACCTTGACTCAAGTATAAGCCGAGGAGGGCTTTTTCAGCATAAAAAAATGTGCTGAAAAAGTCGGCTTATACTCGAGTATACACAGTAATTAATTAGCTTTCCATTACTGCTGCTGAAAGCTCTGTCACTTCTTGATGCCAGATGCCCATTGTGTAGACAAAACTTCTTTCATCATCGTCTTTTCCCACTTTATGAAGTTGGTTACAAAATGGCAGACCGGCAGCTTCAAAAAGGCAAATAAAAGGAAATATATTTCAGGCATTACTAGTCTATTTTCTATTGTAAAACAATTCTACCTATTTTCAAGTGTAATTCTTCAAAATAGTATACTTTAAAACTGAGACCACAGTGGCCCTTTAGTAACTTGAATACTCATGAAGGATTCATTTTTACATCCAGATTGCATGGCTCTAATACTGCTGTATAATGACATAGGGCACTAATAAAATATGTCAATTCAAAAGACAACACAGATAGAGTTCAAAATAAAGAAATAAACTAAAATTACAAAATCAATCCAAAATGAGACTTCATAAGCAAATCATGTTTTTATGTGCTCATGTGTATACTGTTTGTTTTCTTTTAAGATCATTTTATTATTTTGTTCTGGCAATTACACTGAAATCAAAATTGCTAGACGAATATACTATTTGTTTTACAGCCAAATCTGCTTCTGAATAATTAGGAAGCAAAATAATGATTTGCAGACTGAGATACATCTTTTCTGCCACAAAGGAGAACTAAACCTGCTGGTTAATGTAAAAAATGTGAATGTGTTCCCGTCAGTTAACAATCTCTTCCATGGTTGGCTCTTTCATTAGCCAATCAAAGAAGGTTCACATTACAATGAAGCTCTATTCTGATGGGCTGTCATTTCAGCCTATCAGAACAGGATAAAATAGAGCCTAATTTTGGTTAGACGTTGAACAAATCAGAAATGGAGCAGAAAGCAATACAAATATTTGAATCTAATTGACTAAAATATAAAAGATATATATTTAAACAAAAAGAGGAGAGGTGTTCATCTAAGAACGAACAACACCTAAGTAGGTTTGCTCTATAGGTCTGGTTACCTACTCAGAGAGCAACCTCTTTTACCACACTTGTGCCCTTCACAGGGAGAAATATCCTGTAGTATGTCAGTCCCCAAACATACGTTTCTCCTGTTTTGGCTAGAATTGCCTGGTATTTCAGGGCTAGATCACTACAGGATATTTCTCCCTGTGAAGGGCACAAGTGAGCTACTACTCTCTGAGTAGGTTACCCGACCCTTTAGAGCAAACCTACTTAGGTGTTGTTCGTTCTCAGATTCAGCGACTTTAACTCTTTTTGCATATACCGTATTTGCCGGCGTATAAGACGACTGGGCGTATAAGACGACCACCCAACATTTCCACTCAAAATATAGAGTTTGTTATATACTCGCCGTATAAGACTACCCCCTCTTCCGCACACCTTTACAGTACCTGTCATTGTCACAATTGTACGGCCGCTGAGCAGAACGGGACGGTCACGCTGAAAAGGCTGGCCCCCATGTCTCGCTGCTGATGCTTGCTGATGACCCGCCGCGGCCGTGCTGGATGCCGCACGATACTGGATGGAATGTGGAATGAGGTAGGCCGGCATCGGGAAGCCACTATGGGCAGCTATGTCTATCAGAACTGAAGTGCAACCGGCGTATGACAACCCCCCCACTTGGAGGCATGTTTTTCAGGGCAAAAAAGTTGTCGTATACGCCGGGAAATACGTTATATCTTAGGCAATCAGAAGCCATAAAAATATTATATAAGGAGACAGGGTTTTTTTTTTTAGGTGGAGAGGGTCTTCAAGCAACAAAGAAGAGGACCATTCTCCTCTTGCAACATTGATGTGACCTTTAATCTAGGGCTTAAAGGGTCATCAAAGGGTGGCTAAGTATACTTTCTCCCCAACCGGCTTTTCTGTAGTTTTAATTTTAATTGTATTATATATTAGTTACTCTTTTTTATTTTTATGTATTTTGTTATTTTTTTTATTTTTTATTATTTAATAGGTGATTGTGTTAGTGACTATGCGGGTATCCATGACCATATGGAACACAGCTCGCCTGGCATATCTGTCAACCACTGCTCTTCTGAGCTCATGAAAGGTGTGGTAGTGTGGGTGATTTGATGCTTGAAGGAGGTAATGTTGATGATTTAACGAGATTAACTTCTTGGGTGCATATTTACAAATGTTCTGGAAACCCATAGAAACTAGATACCCATAGCTATAGCAAGGATGATTCTAAAAGTAAATGCCTACATATTAAATTTAATTTATTAAAAGTTATTTGACATGCATGTACTTCATATATAAAAGTGTATTTAAATATAGGAAAACTATTAAAATCTTATCCATACTCAGTGCCTTGAACTAGTGAAAATAAACTAATAGCCCTCACCTCAGTTCTTGAAGGTTGATCCCTCATACATCTTTACAATGTTGAATGCCAAATGGATGTGTTTCAACAACCAGTTCATTGATTTAAACGACCACTGTTGTCCAGCATCTAAAATATATTATTTTGAAGTACTACACTTGAAAATAGCCAACATTTCATGAATAAAAAAAAAACATAGCCTTTATTTTTCACCTTTAACTTAAATTATGCTACAGTGGGTGAGATCTACCATTTTGGTTTCTGCTGCTCAATTTACTGAAGTTGGAGGAGGTTTGTATGTAGAGCAAGCTTCCAACTGCATTATAGGAATGTGGCAGCTAAAACGGTAAGTGCTTTCAACAGGGCTACTTGAGAGCTCATTAGTTTATATGGACACCGCTCCTGAGAAAGTAGCAAACAGATTCAGATCAGTATTGAAAATGGAACTGTAAAGGACAGAATAATTGCATATAAAAGGTTGGATTTATACATTTATTTTTTGCCTTCTGAAAATTTTCCCATTACTTATTGAAAAAAACATAAAGAAAAAATGTCACCATGGTGCTCTAAGTTGTCCCATGCCGCTTATACAAATCTGTGGGTACACTAGTTCACGATTTTTAGAAAGCTTTGTTACTATGACATGCCAAACTAGAGTTAAGTTTATGCAAATTCAAAGTGAAGCAGAAAAGACATTAATGAGAAAGTGAAAAAAAATGGAATTAATCACAGAAATACAGAGTTTATTACTTTTCTTGTAACAAATTGTGTTATTTATCTTACAGTTATTAAATCCAAGTGTAAATAATTGATTTAGGGTAATTGGAAAGGAGCAAAGGATTAATCAGCAATAAGTTAACTAACAAATGTTACTAAAACAGTGTAACTGCTGTTTCTTAATCAGATATCTCACTCTCTAAGAAAATGACTAAATATATATATATATGGAGGGTAGTGTAGTATTTTGAGTTTTGACAAAACATAAATCATATTTGAGAACAATAGGAAAAATAACAGTAATAATGATGATAACAATAATAATTATCATTATAATGGTAATAATAAAATGAATAAGCCATAAAAAATGATATAATAGTAGGGCAGTTGGGTGCTAAAAATATTTTTTGAACACGCTTCCGTCATTTATAAAATGACCATAGGCTCACTGCCTCAATACAAAATGTATGCCATGCTATGTTGTTTCTTATTGTAGCTCTACTACTAAAGTTGTTGTTGTTCAGTCGTGTCTGACTTTCTGTTACCCCCATGGACCTCAACACACCAGGCACAATTGCTATATCTCTAGTCGTGCTTATCCATAAGGTTATCTTGGTAAAGATACTGAGGTGGGTTTCTAGTTCCTTCTCCAGTAGACTGTGATTTGTCTGACCTCCCCTCTTGGGTGATCATTCATGATATAGCTCACATCTTCACCACGACAAGGTAGCAATCTACAAGGGGACTACTAAGGTAACTTGTATCTATTTGTACTATACTATTAATGGGACATGGAAGTATTTATTTAGCCAAGAGTGCCCTGATGTCATGACATACAAAACATACACTTGACAGCAGATAAGAACCCAAAAGACCCATCTGTTCCGCCCACTCTATCTACCTTAAAATCTAACAACTAAATCTCAGGGTAGTCTTATACTTATCCAAAACTGTGTCACTCTACCATCTTTACTACAACACTGTATATGCCGGCACCCGGTATATGCATGTGACGTCACATGCGCGCCGGGGTCAAGACGGAGCAGAGGCCGGAGAAGAAGCAGGTAAGTGAGGGGGAGGTATTTAGAGGGGAGACAGTGAGGAGGGGGTTGAGGGGGGGGTTGATGAGGAGGAGGGGGTTGATGAGGAGGAGGGGGGTTGATGAGGAGGAAGGGGGTTGAGGATGAGGAGGGGGGGAGGGAAAGAGACACAGGGGGTAGAGAGACACAAGGGGGTTAGAGAGACACGGGGGGGTTAGAGAGACACGGGTGGGGTTAGAGAGACACTAGGGGGAGTGACTCGAGTATAAGACGAGGGGGCCCTTTTTAGCCTTAAAAAAAGGGCTGAAAAACTTGGCTTATACTCGAGTATATACGGTATCTATTACTCGTTCTGGAAAGCAGTACCAGCTCATGTTACCTAAATCTTCAACCTTCCAGCTTCATATCATGACCTCTTGTTCTTGCATTCCTTATTCTCACAAATACACTTCCCTTTTAAACTTTATTAAATGTGTGTGTGTTTGTCATCCTGTTCTCTAAAGTGGGGGATAACGTGCTTTTTATCTCCCCACATATAGTAAATAATTTATTTGTACCCTTGAACGTCTATTAACACATCTATTAGCAATTAATGAATAATGAAGCCAGGGCACCTATTTTACCACAAAATACTGGGTAAAATGAGTGACTCGAGTATAAGCCGAGGGTGGGAATTGTGCTGCCCCCTGTGTCCCTCTTGTGCCCTCTGTGTCCCCCTCTTGTGTCCCCCTCTCTCTCCCGTGTCTCTTCTCCCCCCTCCTCATTCTAAACCCCCCCCATTCTACCCCTCTAAAAACCCCTCTAAAGGGAGAGGGGGGGTATTTAGAGGGGTAGAATGAAGGGGGGGGTTAGAATGATGAGGGGGTTGAGGATGAGGAGGGGGGAGGGAAAGAGACACGGGGGGTTAGAGAGACACGGGGGGGTAGAGAGACACGGGGGGGTAGAGAGACACGGGGGGGTAGAGATACACGGGGGGTTAGAGAGACACGGGGGGGGGGGGGGGAGGGGGAGAGTGACTCGAGTATAAGCCGAGGGGGCCCTTTTTAGCCTTAAAAAAAGGGCTGCAAAACTCTGCTTATACTCAAGTATATACTGTACTTCTGTTTTTAAACAGTTATTTTACCAGGGGTTAACCACATTGTGTGGCCCTCTTAGGAACTCGGGGGCCACATATGCAGACACCAAGTGAAATAGGTTGTAGTGACTGATGTAGAAGTTAGAGACTAGAAACAGAAAAGGAGATTCTTCTCAAAACATTATTTTTTCTTATTCTTAAACAACACAGTAAATAGGTGTATCTGCCTCAACTTGTACAATAGCCAGTTCACATTTCATTATTCCTACCTCTTACCTGGATATAATGTTACTCGCATTCTCTCTAGAATTAATTTTCACCAATATTGCAAACTACAATAAATATATTTATTCCTTCTGAAAAAGATATTTATTCCTTGAAACACAAATCAGAGCTGCCTTGTTTAATCAGTGGGATGTAGCTCCAATTGTATTATAGAAACAGCACATTACCTTCCAAGGAAAGTGATGAAAAGGAATTATAACATCGTAGTGTAGCTTGTATCTAGAAGAGACCTAAGAAAAAGCTGTGAACCTTAAATGGACACTCTGCAAACATCTTTGAAAAATTTTATCTTTTTAAAATAAAGTTCCTAGAGCACAAAAAAAAATATTCAGACATCTAAAGGGCCACTTAATTCAACATAAATCGAACTGCATCACTGTAAAGATCTCCTAAAAGCATACTGAAATAATTTTACAATTTTTCACTAAGAAATCAAATAAAATAAAATCTTTTTATATGTGTGAAAGCTTGCCCACAGCCTGCTCCACATCTGAGACAAGGGGGCTCGGTCCTGCTTCATTACTTCAACCAATCAGGTTGCAAGTGTGTGTCCCCATTCAATTCAATGGTAAAGTTTATATCAGACTGTTTATATTTTATACATTGTGGTTCTTCGAAATTTGACAATATCTCAGCCAAATAAAAGTTTTAATCCACCAAGCTGTAAATTCTAATCTTATACCCCAGGGAACACTTAAACTGAGTCCATGCTTAGAACCTAACAATAAACGGTTATAATACCATTGATAATCCCATTGCAGTCCTTGGCAACCCGCAGCTTTCGTGGTTCTCAATGATCACCTTCTGCCCTCATCACAAGCCTCTCCCCAGTCTCTGATCCCTGGGTCTGTTTCCCCCTCTCTCCGTGCTTTCTGTCTTGTTTTTCATTATTCCCCCCCCCCCCCCCCCCCGTGTCTCTTTTCGGTTGTCTCTCAGCCCTGTATCACTTTCTCGTTTAGCTGATTTTCAATCACTGAAAAAACTCCAAATATGCCCAAAATTAACTTGCAACCCACACTATCAGGCTCCCTGTCTCTCCCCCCCCCCCCCCCCCCCCCTGTGCTGTGTGTGAGTGTGTAAATTTTTTTATTTTTATTATTATTTGGCTTTTTTGGCAGTGTTTCAAATTACTGCGCTTGAAACTGTTTTGGCTGTTAAAATAGTAAACTACCATCAGTGGCAAAGTGCTCCGGTTTTCGGCGGTGATTGCTTCCATCGACATGAGCTCCTTCTGTGCTCATGTCTAGGCTGTTTTAAAGTCCTGCAGGCCTTATTGCAGCTTAACTCTCGCGGGCCTTGCAATGAGCGCTTTTGGCGCTCATTGGAGCCCCGCAACTGCATGCCTCGCTTCGCGAGGGCCATATTCATTTAACATGACCAACATCGCAAATGTGACCAACACCAACAACTATTATATGTGATAAGAAATAAATCGTGCTGCAACATTTTTAAAAAGGTTCTTAAAATATCGATCTGTAATAAACATTGGGAATGTTTTGCATTGATGATTTTGGATGTTGGGATCTTGCAGGAGGTCTGTAGCTATGATCATAAGCATGCGGCTTCCTGCCCTTTGACTCTCCCTACTGTACAAACAGTGATGAACTCTTCATAATATAGTAACATACCACAACAATGTCTTCACTGTTTTGCTCTTTTTCCTGGAACACATGACATATTTTCCATGGTTTGACAACTATTCCAATGACCTAGAAAAATAAACAATGCGCTGGAAAAGAGCGAGGACTGAACTACAATTTGGCACAAGGCTTTGTAGGATCCACCAAGAGAAGATATGTTTACAAACTAACACTAAATTTATTGGAGGACTATGATGTTTATTAGGACAAGAAATAACAATGGTATGACTGTTGAGTGGTATGATCCGTTTAAAACCTGCCAAACTTTTTATGTCATAATCCCAAACACATCAACAAGTTTAATGCATGATAGCCTCAAACTTCCTTCATTTTCATTTTCACAAAAACTGATTATATCATAGTAACTGAAGACTTTCTTCAAGAGTTCTCCAAGCGTCTCACTTTGTTACCTCTTGCCTAATATGCATTACTGGTGGTCTGTTGATAGTCAGAGTCCCAGATAATAGGTTGGGACAAGCAGAAGACCAGATAAAGCTCATGGTCATAAGCTAGTACAATATACAGAAATGCTTTCAGAATTTCAAAGTAGCAAGAACACTGCTAAGGAGGACCTAGTGGTCTATGCTTTAGTGATCACCGCTGCTCTGAAATTTAGCCTTTTAATAAAGGAAGGCTACAGACAATAGGGTCCATATTTGAGAGAAACAGTGATGCAATCAGCATTTAATCAAGTTCAATACTGTCGTCTTCATTTGAAACGCTCTTTTCTTCCAATGATACACACTCTACTTCAAAGAACTTTTTGTTGAAATGTACTTTCTTCAAGTGGAGCTAAGGCCAGATTTACTTCTGAGGAGCTCCTAGGCAAAACCTCCTCAGGCATCCCTCCACCCGCCGCCCCTGCCCCCCACACTCACACACACCATATACACATATATAATGTTAAAATTTGTGTTAAGCGGCCCAGTAAAGTTTTTAACAAATTATGTATTTGCCATGAAATGTGCATATATAAATTATAGCAATTGTGTGTATATAAATATATAGCCATTTGTATATTGTTGTACAGAATTCCTAGAGTGAATTGAAAACATTGAAAGATAATATGCCTTGTTTGTACAGTATATTGATTGATATTGTTAACAAATATTTAGCCAAACAGAACACAAAGGTTGGAAAAAAGGTCAGTGATAGAAACGTCATAAATGATAAAAATGATACTAGAATATTTCACCATTAACTCTTATAAACATATAACTGCCAGAAGAGTCTGATATTCAATAACAAAGCTGCTCTGCTGCTCTGACCGAGATGGGGTTGAAGCAACCAATGCTTTGTAATTACTTTACAGGGTGTCACACATGGGACATCTCAGCTCTGCAACCTCACTAGAACACTGCCCTTGGTTGATTATTTTGCCTGTAGTTGTAAAGAATTATATTACAACATGTCTATATTTCACTAACTTTTCTAGTCACCCACAAGGCATGGCACTTCCAGCATGTGTCTGTTGTAAGTGTGTATAAACACGTTTTTCAATATTAACACAATGAGCCTCCTGTAGGTAAGTGCCCTTAGGCACCTTCCTACTCTGCCTAATAGTAAATCTGTCCCGAGTGGAGCATACTCAAGTTGAAGCCTACCAGTCATCAGACACTTTTCCTCAGTTAACTGAATACTTTTATTCACATGTTGAAAAAAAAAGTATGGCATACTTAATAAGCTTGATAAGCCTAGATAAGATTTGTGTTAGTGTTATGCACTAACTGGGGATTCGGTTGGGCAAGCTATGAACAAACTTAAGCAATTTAAGTATACCTGATATATGTATGAAGCTATCCTGAGGTTATGTCAAGCTTTTAAGTAGAATGAAGGATTAGACTAGGTAGGCCTTTTAGTTCTTAACTGTCATAAAATCTATGTATCTATGTAACCTTTGAAAACTCAATAGCTCTTCTACAAATAATGTTTTGCAGTTGGAGCTTTCACCGGTGCCAAGCAATTTGCTTTTCCCCATAATCAATGCAGCAACTTGTACTTGTATATAACTTGTAATAACCAGTGCCATTACTTATGTATATACTCATGGGTGCATGTAAACTATTATGACAAGGGCAATACTTATCATAGTACAGCAAGTGCACAAACTTTCTACATAATTTATTTTTCTTATTTAAATCAAGAGTCCCGTGACCTGATACTTCTATTCTCCCTCTGCCATGACTGTATTTATCATAATAATTACATATAAGTGTGGCTATGCTTCACATTTTCTTCAAATTATCACAGTATGCTGCTGCGATTGGCAGCAGTACAATTTTCATTTCTTCCTGATTTGAATAAAACTACTGATGCCTTCACTGTTCTGTGATTTAAATGTCCTTAACTAAAGGCCACTTAAAGAGTAGTCACGCTTGGTCAAAATGAAAAATAAAATTGCCTTTATGTTGTTTTTTTTTTTTTTTGTGTGCCCTTTTTGATCATGAAGGACTTTTTGTTTAATTTTGCAGTAAAACCGAAATGGACAATGGGTGGACTAAATGGGCCAAATGGTTCGTTTCTGCTGTCAAAATCAATGTTTCTATATTATAAGATGTTGTTAACCATTCTCTGCTGTGATTCTATCAATACAAGCTTGTCCTTGGAATGACTTCCATGAGGAGATTAAAAGGTGTTAAAATATGATCATTTATTGAATAAAACTCTGTAGATGTAAAATAGTTTCTCTACAGGATAAATCCCATGTCTCTGTACAAAGTAAAACGTAGGATCAATATTAACTAGTGGGATAATTACTTTATTTCACATATTAACACTATTTCCTTGACTGGCCTGCCACAGTACTGCGGAGCACAACCATTTTTGAATAAACTTGGGTATAACATGTTTATATAACAGTTAGTTTACAATGTAGAGCCGCTTCAGCTCTATATCATCTATATCCTTTACCACTTTAGTTTCCTTCCCAATAATAGTAACTTGCTTAACAAGACAGGAGCATTCTTATATTGTCTCATAACTTGGGAAATAGACTTACCAAACTCTGAAACTGTAGTAGCCATTACATAGCAATATTGCATCACTAGGAAATTGTTCTACCAAATAATATTATAATGTACTATGTATATGTGGCAGCAACGCTAAACTTCTCCCAGATCAACTGTGTGGGTATCTAGGCAGCCATTCTGGAGAAGAGCAGTATAAAAGTATGTTATTTACCTGAAGGAATATAACAAAAAGATTCTTAAATAGAATATCATATAAAAATATATTATAAGGTGTAGAGGAAGGAAACACTGTTCAGACTCTATTGAGTATTTCAACATGGCACTGGGGTAATTGAGGGCTTTTGATTCACTCACCCAATAGTAACCTGGTACCCTGTGGCTTCTTCAACTTTGGTGTTTCCCTAGTGGCTCTTTGCCTCTCACTCTTTCCATTCAATTTCCCATTCTCTCTCCTTATTATTCTCTGTTCGTGTTAAAAGGGGTGTGTCCCGGGTATTTAATTGGTCTTAAAAAATGAAATCCCTACAGCTACTTCCAATGCCTTTGCAGAGTACAGAAGTTTTGATTTCCAAGAAACAAAGCAATAATCATATATTTAAAATAAGGATGTCCTTACATTCAGTAGTCTAGTCTACTTTTGCAAACTGACTTAACATGAACATGAATACAAGTTAAAATCCTTTAGATGTATCATAACAATATAATTCCTCAACCACAAAAACACATATGATCAGAGAAGCTTACCAGCTTGTTCTGAAATGTCAACTATTCAAACAATACAGTCAATTCCTCCTGTGTATGGATCCTACATCGAACCGTTTAACCAGCATACAGCCTCATTAAATTGGAGCCTCGTGTAGATCGTAACAGCTGCGTGCTTGAAATTTGGACATTTACATCGCTAATAAATTAGAAGTGCTGCGAGTTACGAGCAAGAGAAGCTAAATCGGAGACCAGTTCTCGGCCATCGGAGTTGCGGGCTGGAACACAAACAATTATGCAAGCATGTAGTTACGGGTTCAGATGGAGCCAATGGCAACAGAGATCGTCATCATTGCGTCACAAGAAAATGGAGGACGGATTTCAAAGTCTTACTGGGTTCAATTACGAGCTATGAGCGAACTCACATTCCAGTCATAATGCAATATTAATAAAGCCGCAAATATGATATTCTATCACATGCGAGTGACAGTATATGTATTAAGGCGTAATTTATAGTAGCTTGTACCCGTTTCCTCAGCCTGAGATGTAAGATATGTAAATAAGTTTTGATCTTAATTAATAAAGTTTTTTGTATTTTTCTTTAGTTTGTTGCTACATTAATTTACAACATAGAGTCTTGGATTTTCTGGAGCTGGTGAGTTCACATTGGGATCCAGCTCATGTTAAAGTCTATTCGTTTATATTTACTTAACTCTACTTCATTTCAGGATTTTATTTTTTATTTGTTATTTAGTATACAGTATATGTATTAACACATTGATTGCAAGGATTGATATAACACAGATTATAAACATGAAATAAAGTATTTTTTGGGCCGATTTGCGAGCTTGAGAATGTTGTGCTATTAATTCTAAGACCTAACATCACTTTCCCTTTTAATAAATGTACAGTAGTGTGTTTTTATTCGTATTACAAGTGCTACGTATTGGACTTTACCCCACTAGCGGGTGTTCTCGAGGATGCATTGTGCTTTTGGCTTCATTTGCGTGTTAGGTGCTTGCTCGCGTGTGTCTTCTTAGCAATTTAATAGCTATATAACAAGTAGTGGTTTACGGGCTTGACGGATCAAAGGATTTACGGCTGCGAAGTTCAACGTTGCTCAACACGTAGCCTATTCTCGGCCCTCCTGCATCTTAACACGCAAGTCCGCTGAGAGCTACGTTACAGGGCTAATTTAATACCCTTAACCCGTAAATTTGGCGAAACGTATCCCCAATTTAATGAGGCTGTTAGATTGTAAGCTTTTGCAAGACCAGTCCATTAATATTCTTTATACCAGTATGTAACTTTTGTCATGTTAGTCTTAAGTACTTACTGTATTTTCTAAAGTTAGCGCTACAAAATATGTTGGCACCGAATAAATACATGATAATAATTAAAATAACATTTTTGACCAAAAACAACAAAAAAATGTGTTTAAATTTATATATCTGATTGGCAAAAGACAATGTTACACTGTGGTAACTCCTGCCATGCTTTTTCGGATACAGTAGAATCGCGGTTATCCAGCACTCATCTAACTGGGACTCTCAAGCAACTGGCACCGGCATCAATTCACCATTTGAGTTTTTTGAACTTCAGCTAAACCGCCATAACCGGCACTATCCGGCAGTTCGAGACTACAAAAAAAAAATGCTAACTTTTTTTCTAATTGTATTTTTGGGCCCTAAATGGCCCAGTTTATGTGCTAATGGCTTTTGATGGGTTTTGGGGGGTTTAAGGGTTGTTTAGACCCTTTCATTCAGGGATTCCCGACTAACCGGCAACTACAGTTATCCGGCAATAGGGAGTCCCCGTGGGTGCCGGATAACGTGGGGTTTACTGTATTTGGGTAATCAAGTGCTATCAACATGTGGTTTCTTTTTTCAGGCATTCATTTAGATGATAATCACCACTTCCTTTATTCCGCCTGGATGAATTAAAACCTGTGTGACATTGGTTCTTTGAGGAACTAAAGGTCTTTTTACCACTCTCATTCTCTCTTTCCTCCTCTTTGGCTATACTGATTTAAATGTCTTGCAAATACCTACTCCAACTTAAAGGCATATACTAATTTATATTTGCTGTCTGACCGAAATTCTAAATCTATATTGACAGAGATTCAAAATGACTCTAGCTGTCGATACAGTGCCAAAAAGGCCAAGCTGGGAGCTTGATGGCTTCAATCACTGCAAGCTGAACTGCTTCATTAATTTCTGCTTCACAAAGTAATATATAATATGCATGCACATTAAGCAAAGACACAATACTCAGCTCCCTGCAGCTGCACCAAGATGTGTCTATAGGGTCTCGGCTCCTATCGTTTGTAACTAATAGCGAATGAAAAAGTTCCAGCGAAACTGTAAGTCAAAAATGTGAAATATGCTACATCAAAACAATGTAAGGTCATCGTACCTTTAGGCAGTTAGGTATTAAAAATTCAGTTTAGTCTGTCATGATAAAGAAAAGCCTTTGATTAATATGTGACGGAGAAAAAAAAGTATTCTGCATTAATGCATTTTGTATTTCACTCATAATAAAAACTTCAGACCAAATGAAAAACTTTTTTTTTATGTGATTATAACCTAAGGTCAGAAATTCCATATTAACTTAATTCTTTCTCCAGTTTACAGTTTTGATTAGTTATATGCTTTGATTAATTCTTGAGTACATATATGTATGTTCTACCTATGATATATATGTGCTTTTACTTACAATATTTTTATATTTTATCTGCAATGTTTTATCTACAACAACATTTCATATTCCTATAAAAATGCCTGGAGGATGCTATCATTGTTCCCACAGAACAAGAGAGGCTTCCAGCTATGATTGTATGTGTAATTTGCAAAGGTTGTTTAAGGATCTGTCCATCAATGTTGCTCCATTTAAGTTAAGTTTTATTGTCTGTATTTTTCGACAATAATCAGTCAAAATATCAAGCCGAGACTCATATCCACATCAGTATTTTTATTTTTTTCATACATTACTTGCTAGGATTGAAAACAAGTTCACTTATGTATTGGTTTCTGGGCATAGAGTAACATGGATAAATAATGAAATCCCAGCACCTTCACAAAGTGATGTCCACCAACAATGGTCATCTGTCTTGTACTCTATGAGCTTCATACAATTGCAAAGCGGGCTTGACCTCTGCTATAATTAAACAAACCCACAAGTTATGGCCCGAAAGCCGGAAACCATGCAATCGTATGTAGCTGCTGAGGGCGGGAACATGATCAATTAAGCAAGGCCATAACTACCAATTTAGAAACAGCCAATAGAAAAGGACATAACCGTATACACTCGAGTATAAGCCGACCTGAGTATAAACCGAGGCACCTATTTTACTACAAAATACTAGGAAAACTTAGTGACTCGAGTATAAGCCGGGGGTGGAAAATGTGCTGCCCCCTGTGTCCCTCTTATGCCCTCTGTGTCCCCCTCTTGTGTGCCCTCTGTGCCCCTTTCTTGTGTCCCCCCTCTCTCTCCCCTGTGTCTCTTCTCCCCTCTCCCTCCCCTGTGTCTCTCCCACTCTCCCTCGACTGTATCTCTTCCCCTCCTCTCCCTCCCCTGTGTCTCTGCCCCCTCTCCCTTCCATCTGTCTCTCCCCCCTCTCCCTTCCCTGTGTCTCTTCCCCCCTCTCACTTCCCTGTGTCTCTTCCCCTCCTCAACTCCCCTCCTCAACCCCCTCCTCAACCTCCCTCCTCAACCTCCATTTCCCTCCTCAACCCCCCTTCTCAACTTCAACCCTCCTCCTCAACCCCCCTCCTCAACCTCAACCCCCCTCCTCAACCTCATCCCTACTCCTCAACCCCCCTCCTCAACCTCAACCCCCCTCCCCAACCTCAACCCCCATCCTCATCCTCAACCCCCCTCCTCATCCTCAACCCCCCTCCTCATCCTCAACCCACCATCCTCAACCCCCATCCTCATCCTCAACCTCCCTCCTCAACCACCCTCCTCAACCCCCCTCATCAACCTCCCTCCTCAACCCCCCTCCTCAACCTCTCTTCTCAACCCCCTCCTCAACCTCAACCCCCCTCCTCAACCTCAACCTCTCTCCTCAACCACCCTCCTCATCCTCAACTCCATCCTCAACCTCCCTCCTAAACCCCCCTCCTCAACCTCCATCCTCATCCTCAACCCCCATCCTCATTCTCATCCCCACTCCTCATCCTCAACCCCCCATCCTCAGCCCCCCCCATCCTCAACCCCCCTCCTCATCCAAAACCCCCTCCTCATCCTCAACTTCCCTCCTCATCCTAAATCCCCTCCTCATCCTCAACCTCCCTCCTCAACCCCCTCCTCAACCTCCCTCCTCAACCTCCTCAAACCCCCTACTCAACCCCCATCCTCATCCTCAACTGCCCTCATTCTCTACCCCCTCATCATCCTCAACCCCCCATGCTCATCCTCAACCCCCCATCCTCAACCCCCCATGCTCAACCCCCCTCCTCATCCTCCCTCCTCAACCCCCCCCTCAAACTCAACCCCCCATCCTCATCCTCAACCCCTCATCCACAAACCACTCATCCTCAACCCCCCATCCTCATCCTCAACCCCCCATCCTCAACCCCCTCCTTATCCTAAACCCCCTCCACATCCTCAACCTCCCTCCTCAATCCCCCTCCTCAACCTCCCTCCTCAAACCACCTCCTCAACCCCCCTCCTCATCCTCAAACCCCCATCCTCATCCTCAACACCCCATCCTCAACCCCCCTCCTCATCCTAAACCCCTCTCTGCACCCTAAAACCCATCCTCATCTTACCCCTCTAATTACCTTCCCCTCTCAATTTCCCCTCACTTACCTTCCATCTGCATCGTGACCCGGTATATGCTAACGAGGTGACGTCACATGCGCGTCACGTCATTAGCATTGGCCGGGTCAAGGCGCAGAAGGAAGGAGCGCAAAGGAGCGGAGGAGCAGCTGCAGATGGAAGGTAGGTGAGGGGAAATGGAGAGGGGGAGGTAATTAGAGGGGTAAGATGAGGAGGGGGTTTGGGGAGAGGAGGGGAATTTAGGATGAGGAGGGGGTTGAGGATGGGGGGGTTGAGGATGAGGATGGGGGGTTGAGGATGAAGAGGGGGGTTGAGGATGAGGATGGGGGTTTGAGGTTGAGGAGGGGGGTTGAGGAGAGGGAGTTGAGGAGAGAGGTTGAGGAGGGGGCTTGAGGAGGGAGGTTGAGGAGGGGGTTGAGGAGGCAGATTGAGGAGGGAGGTTGAGTAAAGTGATTAGGGGGGTTTAGGATGAGTGGGGGTTTAGGGTGAGGAGGGGGGTTTAGGATGTGGGGGTTGAGGAAGAGGATGAGGGGGTTGAGGATGAGGATGGGGGGTTGAGGATGATAAGGGAGGGGGAGGGAAAGAGCCACGGGGGGGGGGGGGAAGAGAGACACAGGGGGGAAAGAGTGACACAGGAGAAAGAGACACACGGGGGTGGTGACTCGAGTATAAGCAGAGGAGGCCCTTTTCAGCCTTAAAAAAAGAGCTGAAAACTTGGCTTATACTCGATTATATACAGTATATATTTTTCCCAATTGGGTTTGAAGCCTAAAATAATGTTGTTTTTAGCTGTATGAATGTATGTGTGTTTTTATTTTTTTACTTTTTTACATCCTGCTTTGGATTGTGATCCTCGGCTGTTTGGTTTCCGCTATCTATCTGTAGGGCTACTAGCCAGCTGCAGGGGTACACCATAGCCTCTGAGATAGGAGGTCTCTGTATGAGACACAGGGACTTCTGATTCTGTTGTATATCAGACCTTGTTTGTAAATAGTTACATATTTTCTTTGGGCATGATTTATGTAATTTGATTGAAATCCTGTACCACAAGGCTACTAGCCAGAGTGTGGGGCACAGTGTAACCCCCCAGATAGGAGAACTCAGTATTGAAACGCTGCACAGCGAGCTATCAACTGTGATTGACCAAGTGCATTTTTCACACATGCCTATATGAGTTATTGGAAAGATCCTTCCAACCAGGTTGTTTTTGGTACCCATGGCGGGTTTATATTATTTGTTTTAAATTAATTCTGATTAAAGTTCAGTTTTGAGGCTTTTTTTTTCTCTTTAATAAAGGCCAAGAATGACTGTACTGAGTTATGTGTTTACAGTGGGGCTAAAGAGAATGTCTATTCTGCAGTACATGCGTGTATAAAGAGATATTACGAGCGTGCCTGTTCTGCTGTATACATGTGTATAGAGAAAAAACAGCAGTGAATCCGTTATGTAGTATCTGTCTGTGTATTGAATTAGGCCAGAAATGTATCTGTTTTATACATTGTGTATATAAAAGAAGTCCAGGAGTGTCTCTTCTATAATATATGTACAGTATATATAAAGAGAGACTAGGGATATGTCTCATCTACAGTATATGACTGTGCACACAGAGGCCGGAAAAGTTTAATTTATACAATATATGTATCAATATAGAGAGCACAGAAGCATTTATTCTGCAATATATGTGAGTACAGAGATAGGCCAGGTTTTGTTGGCTCTGCAGTATATCTGTGGACATAGAGAGATTAGAAGTATGAATTTGCTGCAGTATATACACCTATATAGTGAGACAGAGTTATTCAAGGAACTTTTCAAGGAGCTCTTCACGTAGTAAAGCTGCAGGGGTTAACTTTCCTGCTCACGTGATTAGCTGCACCTGGTCAGTCCCAATTTAAGACTTTTCCAGGAGTATGGGAGGGAATGTTTATGGACTAATTGTTTGCTGTTTGTCTGACCCGGAGAAAGACTTCTGACCACTTAGAGAAGAATGGAGACCTAGAAATCTGAAGAAATATATAGGCCAGTCAGTAATCTTTAAAAGCTATTTGACTGCTTGTTTGGCTCCACTCATGTTTAGCTTGATTCAAGCTGGTTACTTAGGGAAATTGTTTATTAGTAAAAGTACTGCTTAAGTGGCAGCTTTGGCTTGATATTTTCATTGATCTGTTTTGTTTTTGTTATTTTTCTATCAATGGCAACATTTTAGTAAAACTTGGGAAAGGATGTATATCCTCCTGTATTGTGTCCTCCATTAAAGTGGCCGACACACTGACACAAACCTAGAGGAGGTTGGTAATGTGTCACACTAAAGACCAAGAAAGTTTTGTCTCATTGTATACGTGTTTATAGAGAGACATTGGGAGTGATAAAGTCCAGTTCAATAGTGATGTGAACATTGAGGACAAAATGTGGTTCTATGTATGAAAGGAAATATTAAATGTGTGTGAATGTCCAGTAACAAGTTGAAGCCTTGGCATGCATTACTGCTTATATGTGTATCCATTTGCTAATTAATCCCGTTGGTGCATCTCCAAAACTAGTTTGGGATGGTTGTGCATGGTCTAGAAGCTGGTTTTCATGTTCTACAAGCATTGAGCAGCCATAGTTTACAGGGAGCTATTATAAAGAAGCTCAAAAGTGGATAAAGGGGAAGGTGTTAAATGTGTTATTGTATTCTTGTTTACACAAGGATACATTTGCTCCTGTGATATGTAGAATTGAGGAGGGACATAGACCCCTTGCTTACTATGCCTATGGTGATAAGCATTACCTCACTAAGTCATATATTCTCTGGTAAATTAAGCTTGGAATTAGTTTTCATTTAAATGCACTATTTCAATGTATACTGCACAACATAGCAAGCTAACTAACCATTTTAAAGTCATTTTCCTTAAACTCTAATTTCTTCTGCAGATTTCATCATAATTCTTCAAAAAATAATATATTAAAATATCATATGAAACATAAAGTGAGCAATAAAAACACTGACAAAATACAGAATATTGAGCATCTTATGACAAGATGCACTGTGCTGACACCTCGATAAACTGTTTTCACACTGCCAGAATCAGTGGTTTCAGGCGTTCATTAATTGCAAGAGCTAAATCCTTCAGAAGAAAAGACAAATATTGTAGACCTTGCATTTTAATGTGAGCAGAAAATATCTAACTCGCAAAGTAGTAAAATAGCATCAGGATGCAAGGTTGTTTAGTAGGGTACAAGTGCAGTCAGTGGGACATTAAAAGTATAAATTCCATCCAGCATAATAAGAGCTCTATTAACACAATTAGATAGAGTTATTAAATAATATTGATTTTTTATTTTCCTTGTATTGATCTCTGACCTCGTTGGCCACCCTCTTTCTTCCCATCCCTATAAAGATACAATCAGACCATGTCACTGTGCTGGGGAAGGCAGGAAGCAAAAAAAAATCCATATTGGTGTTTGTAGTGCAGGAGCCAGTACAGTAATGCAAATTCACCCCTTCTTGAGTTAGTAATCAATCTGGGTGCACTAAAAAATTGTAATATTGAGTTTGACAGCTTGTTGTCCTCCTGCTTACCCCCCGATGTTCCCTGGGGGCAGCATGATATGGATTTCATTATGAAGGAAGCATCTTTTATAGGGCTATGGCTTGTTTTATTTAATAAGGGCACTACAGGGGACATTTACTTATTAATAATGGATATAACAAACTAGAAAAATTAGCAGGTGTATAAGCCATGAGGTTGAAAAGTATCTTTAAAGAAATTTTTTATTTTTGAAGACTCTTTGCACAGACAATTCTATGTTGCTCTAATAGTTTAGTGTCTGAGGATGCAAATTCATATTTCCTATTCATGGAGAGATGCGTTGGAGGGAAGAAGGATAGGATGGAAGTTATTGTTCATTGGAGCTATTGGGACCCAGACTTGAGCGGCCACATGCACCTCAATTTTCTTCTTCTAGGTTGAGTATTTTTGTTCAATCTCAGCACCCGGCAATTCAATCCAGATCAGAGGCACAATAAGATCCCTTTTGTTAGGATATAGGGAGTACACATGTACCTTTGCTTAGTACAAATCAGACTCTCTTTATTGTAGCTTGCATAAAAATATATCACAAATAACACAAGGCTTCCCCTCACATCCCCTCACCAAGGTTACTAACCCCATCACTTGTTTCTAGATCTGATTTCACAGAGGCCACAAACTAACTTCTCCCTTTATGACTATCTGAGGCCAGGGAGGATGTATGCCTAGCTGCTTTCAGGGGTTGTATATCCACATACATTCTTGTAGAAACTTTACTCTTTGTGACTGAAGTAACTTTATATAATATTAACAAATCCTAGGGCCTACTTCTAGCACAAATACATTATTTAAACTTTATACAACAATGGTACTTTGAAAAGGGACTTGGCATAACAATGTCATGTCCTAACCACAACCTAAAAACTAAACTTTATAAACAATTCTTAGTAGGCCTGAATACTCACAGGCTATGCTCCTTGGGCATCTAGGATACCGGATCAGAGCCTGAGCCCTAACATTACACAGGTTATTACGTTCATAACAAAATAGTCCTTTCATTCAGGACAGTGACAGTTCAAGAGAAAACTTATTGAGGGATCATGCAAATACACTGAATTGAAAAACTTACGTAGAAAATAATGTTTAAAAGTGCAGTTAATGCTCTATGCTGAAAACATTTACTTATAATCAGGTGTAGGTGTATGTCATGTTTAAGGACTCATATTGCCAGCAATTTAAGAATATGGCCAAGAGAGCATGACATTGTTGCATTAGGATTATGTGTTATTGTGTGGTTATATATTGCCTGTACATGGTTATTATGTATCCTAGTTATAATATATTATAAGAGGGAAAATGTTATATCGATAATATGCGGAATTGGTAGAAATGCTCTGCATATAAGTTAGCTGCAGATCATTGCACCCTCACACATACAGACCTTGGGTCAAGACAGATGTATGTACTTCAAGTAGTCCTAAGCAAATACTTGAGTTTAACCTAAAGGTTTGTTCACTAGCCAGTTATAGATATCAGGTGAATTTGATCTCAAGAGCTTTGATAGCCCAAGGTTGCAAGCCTGATGGGCTGACATCACACATACACAAATGTACACAAGGGTGTGGTATTGGAGAGTATAAATATGTTGTTTTGATCATTCAATAAAGGTGTAGAGATAGTTTTCACATAAATAAGGTGTGAGACTATTTCTGTGTGATGTATTCTGACTTGGGGAGTGGTCTTGCCATGGGCCACTTGTAACCTGTATGCAGTATTCTCTGCCTGTACCTTTTGGCCTCTTCAGAAGCCATCTTTTGTGCCACAGAGAACAGGAACTACACGATTTTGCTGGGGTAGGTTTGAACTATTTTCATATCAAGCCCCTTGAAGAAGCAAATTGTGACAGTGTAGTATTATAACTATGGTAATATGTACCATTTAATACTGCATTAAGGTTTAACTTATATTCAAATAGAGATATTATATCACTTTATAGTTCTGGTTAACCTAAGGAACTCGTAGATTGTTACTTCTTAAATTGCGTTGGTGGTGACAGCATTGTATTATTGATTTTGATTTGTAGGTGACCATGAAATGTTTTTTTTTTAAATAACTGTAGTTAATTCATATCTTGAACAAGCTGTTTTATGGTTAACACTTTCACCCACATACCCATGTTACATGGACATCTGCATGGTCTCCATAGCAGCGAACATTAAATTACCAATGAATCTCCTACACTGTTTGCTAGCAAGAATGGGGAGAATGTCATATCCATCATATTTATAATTAAGTAAAATACTGTCACTATATTATAGAAGGACTACTTTAGATTGTAAGTTGAAGAACAGGGGCCTCCACTTTTTGATATATGATTAGAAACATACTACTTTCATGAGTGTACCATACCCCTTGTGTAATTTCTATGGAATATGTTGAAGCATTAAAAGTAAACAATAAGAGTAAAAAGGCCAATTAAAAAAGAACATAAAGGATTCTAGATAAGATATCCAAAACTATTCATAAAATAACAAGCCACCAGGAAAACAACCCACATGCATAAAATGCCATAATTAGCTCAGTGATATATGTTTCATTTATTTGAAAGTCAAACATATTTGGGTCACCAAGCCATCATCTCCCATAGATAAATAAAATATAAGCCCATCCTGCCTGTTACATGTCCATATAACATACTTATAATGCCCAGAAGAAGGCCAAGCCCGCAGATGCCCATCAAACCACCATCTTCCCACTGTAAAGAAGTTCCAGTTTAGGCAAAAATGTGTAAGAAGTTTCCTTGAATTGTAGTGTGTTGGCTTGGTCAATTGACAATCTCCATATTTTACTCTGGAGAGGCTGAATCAATACATGGTGCATCCTGGGTAGCCTGGAGGTCCATGTTAGGTTGACAAAAACAAGTTCTAAGTTCAAAACAAGTCAGATTCTGAATAAAACCAATCAGTTTAGAGGTGTCAGGTTCCTTTTAACTATGATAATCCTAAATCAGAATATATGTTATTGATTTCAGCACTAAGCAAAAGGTGCAAATTCAGTGACTATATTATCTTACAGTAAATAGTGGTGAGTAATCTATTTAGTAATTAAAATGTATTATGTCTTGATGAAAATCTGTTTCTGGATTGTAAATGGTTTCACTGCACTGCAGTATTTCATTACATTTCCATTTTATCTTTCAATATTTTATATATTATCTATCTATCTATCTATCTATCTATCTATCTATCTATCTATCTATCTAGACACAGCCGAGTCAAACCTTACCAGTATTAAGAAGGTAGTGAAATGTACTTTATAGAGCACTGGTGGTATAACATTTAGTGGTGTATGTATGTTATAAGGGCATGTAGCATGCATGATTTTATAGTTTTGGTCCTGGTGGTCCTGGTGGTGCCCCAAATGGTACTCCATATTCCAATTTAGATCTTACCAGGGATTTATATAGTAGCAGAACTATACTTGTTTATAATGGACAAATTGAATGCAAAAGGCAAAAACAAAAACATTTTATATGACACTTTTTCAAAAGAGGGTGTATGCTTTTAAACTATTGAGATCTATAGATATATAGACGCTATCAGCAGAACAAAAAGATTCCAAGGTAATAAAGTCAAGCATGTACTTTTGTAAATATACCGTGCCTAGCCTATTACAACTGTAGTATTTTTTAAGCAACTCTTTAATTTTGTATCACAATAAATGTGAAAGTCAAGGCCCAAAATCCTTATATGTTTAAAATCAAACACACTTATTTAATCTAAAGTCACTCAAAATGGCATAGAAAAGAAGATTGCACAGTGAAGAACACATAGGAAATGGAAGGTCCTACAGAACAGATACTTTATATAAATATAGTGAAGCTCCAAAAAAAGTTGTATAGTAACTTAAGTAATTTTGTGTACGTCGGAAAAATCTGTACAGTTTGACTATTATTATTATTATTATTATTATTATTATTAATATCACCAGATAATTATATTATTATTTATTTGCACAAGATACAAAAATGGGGCCCTATGCTAATCCCTGAAAAGGGCAATAACGAATGCCAAAACTGAAGAGTAAATCCTACCTAGCTATGCTAATCACCCATCCCTAAAACATTGTGAGCAATCTGCTACGATAAACTGCTACCAGTGAACTTCACAACACAGATGAAAAGCAAGGCATAAATCTCAAAGTCCCACTGTGGTGTAAAATGTAAAGGCTCAGGCCCCTATGCTTATGCCGTCAAAATCAATTACAAGTGCTGTAGCAGCACCAAAAATCCTACCTAGCTATGCTAATACCCCATCCCTAAAACATTGTGAGAGAACTGCTATGAGTCACTGCTACAAGTGAACTTCACAACACAGCTGAAAAGCAAGGCATAAATCTCCATTGTTTTTTGCACTGTCAAGTTACTTTCTGATACTTTGGGCCATATTAAATTCCAAGCCTGTAACGGCATCGGTACACCTGCAAACCTGCATGCTTGAAATTCGGCTGAGTTACAGAGCTATTAAATTAGCTAAGCCTGCAACAGACGTGGCCGACATCGAAACCCGTAAACCGTTCTTGTGCATGTTGCATGAGCGGCCATGAACATGATCAATTGGTCAAACCTGTAGTTACGGGTTTAGACGGAGCCAATAGTAAAAGAGATCGTCATCATTAAGTCACTGAAAAATGGAGATTTAAATTTCAATCCCTTACGGGTTTGAATTACGAGTTACGATAGGACCCACATTTCAGATATAATGCAATATTAATAAATCAGTAAATATGATATTCAAGTCCATGCGAGTTCCATTATATGTATGAACACACTGATTGCCAAGATCAATATAACACGGAAATTAAACATTAAAAAAAGTATTTTATATTACAGATTTGCAAGCTTGAGAATGTTGTGCTATTAATTTTAATACCTAACATCACTTTACCTTTAATAAGTACAGTAGTGTGTTGATATTTGCATTTACAGTGCTACGGATAGGACTTTAACCCCCTTGCTCTAGTACCCATAGGCTTTTTGGCTCCATTACGGGTTTGAACGCCAGTGGATTTGTAGCAATTTAATAGAGATTTGCAAACATAACATTTACAGGCTTGACAGATCAAAGGCTTTGCGGCAAAGGAGTTCAGATTTCGACAGGCATAGGGTTTTTTCCGGCATGTAACCCGCAGATTGTTTGCGGGTAGTTGTACAAGGCCAATTTATTAGCCATAAGTCTAGCGAGCTATGGGTTTTCACATTGGGGGAATTTAATAGGCTAATAGGGTTTTACACATCACTTGCAAATCAGGTCAGTACCGTACTTGAAAAAGCAGAAGAAAGATTTACGTGTACCAGACACCACTCATAAGTGGTTTTAAAACCTTTGCTAAGTCTCCCAGAAGCTTTTAAAATTACAGTATAGTCCAAAAAGCACTACAACACAATGAAATTTCAACCTTATTTGACACTTAACAACTCAAAATCTACATATGTGTAATTAAAAAATATGAAATATTGATAGTGAGCCTGTTTTATCATACAAAATCCAGGGTAACACACAACCCAGTACTCAAGGGGATAATACGCGTCATAAAAACCACATTGCCTGGGAACAAACACTTTAATGCATTGTCTATAAATATATAATATTTGAACACAAATAAAAAACAATTACTATATATATATATATATATATATATATATATATATATATATAAATAAATATAAATATATATATATATATATATATATATATATATGTATATATATATATATATATATATATATATATATATATATTGTTCCCTTTCTGTAGCTAGTTATGGAAGTTGTACTGCACTTCCCACTCCTTGTAAGATTTATGACGTTCACATTTCCTATTGGCTCTTAGGGCCGTCTCATCCGTAAAGCTTGGTTTGGCTGCTCCCTGCACAGAAAGCAGGATTTACAGATTTCAGCTGAGTGCTGTAATCTGGGGAGTGAATGATTTGAATTAGTGTAGAAATTAGGGAAAAAAACCTCCCGCAAATTTTTTACTGCATTCCCATGTTTGCTAGTTTTCTATATCACTGCTACTGACTGGGCATTTTAGCTACTTCCTGGAATTTTTAATTTCTTCCCATTGCCTAAGTTTTATACAAACACAAGCTCTTCAAATAAATGTATAAAAGCACTTTATTGCTATAATGTCTCTGCATGGGAGGTGTATGGCCACTGCTTTAGAAAGCAGCTGATCTGATTGGCTCTTCATCTGGCTCTTCAACTTCTGACCTACTCCACTCAGCATTCTATGAGTTAGTGCACTGGCATGTGCTTTCAAAAATATTTTTATAAGGAGCTTTAATCATCTGATTTTATCACAAATGTGTGTCAATAAAAACTGTCCCAGAGACACAAACTTTTCCTGGTGGCTTTAATAATTATCTGTCCAAGGATCATGGACTCTTGTGGACTTTTTGTGTCCTGGTCAACAGACCAAAGGAGTCCAATTTTAGTTGGCCTGGATTTCAAAGAATTAACAATTTATTATTTACTATTTGACTATTTACTTCCTTGTGTATTGGAGAGACAGTTAGATGCTTTTGTATACTATTTGTTCTGTGGGTCTGGAGGAGGAAAGTGGCCACATGTAGCTATACTCTCAGGCCAAATGGAACGACATGGTGCCAAATTGAAACTACAAGGAGGCCTCCTGAGTGGCTGTGTTATTTATGGGGGTATGGGAGAGTTTTACTGTTTTTTCACTGTACAGAAAAAGTGTGTCACACAATAAAGAGGTGAGGAGACTTATGTCTGGTCCTTCATCCTTGCCCTATAATACTGAGGTATTAAAAACTTATAAGGGAAGGATGCTTCCGCAAACATGGAGGAGGCAACTGGCAAAATTCACAACTTTTACACAGAGAGAGATGATATAATATAAATCTAACTTTAGGTTACACTTACCCTTATGCTACCCCACCATGAAAATATATAAAGATTAAAATTATATAAGGAGTTAAAACAATATAATTTAGTTCTAGCCAAACTACAATATCGAGTGCAATCCATCTACTTTGTTGCTATAGGCGTAGAGTAGCTAAGCATATCTGTCCGGTGATCTGTAAGGCTGACTTCACACCCACTGCTTAGAAATGATTTCAGATCTGTCATATGTTTATGTTCTCTAGTTGAGACACATCGTGATACACCTGACTGAGACCCATTTATCAAAGCCCACACACTGCACTTGCAATCCTAGTTTGAAGCAAAGAGCTCTTTAAATGACCCCTAAATCTATTTTGCACATCACTTTGAGGAATTCTTGCGTATAGCACTGTTGTTATAGTTGAGTTGAAACGTTAACCTTTTGCCATGCTCCTCTATCTAGCATTGCTATCAACATGTATTTTCTTTTGATATATTTCTATTTTGTACAAACGTACACACTTTTGTATTATTAGCTAAACATTCCTAAAAGAGCAATTCCACAATATAAAAGATTTACATTATACCATATATAAACAGAATGGGAAATTAAATTATGGGAAAAACCAAAGTACTATTTTGATTTTTTTTTGTTGAAAACCATAACAATCAAGTGTGAAGAGAGGCATTGACTCATATCTTATCTAAAACTGCAGGGCATTTTGGCAGCTGCCTAGGGGGTCTGTCTTCACATTAACTCCTGCCTTGCTTTCCCAATGTTACAGCAGTGCAGAACATTCAAGCTTGTCTCATATTCAGGCATCTGCAGATATTCAATTGGCATCTTTTAGCGGGCTCCAAACGAATTACGGGTTACAGGCTTGAAAACTCTACAATGGTTAAACCCGGAACTTACAGCCTCCAGAAGCCTTTGACGTTTCAATTCTGCAAGAGTTATGATGGCTAAAATTGCAAATCGATATTCAATTGCGCCAAATTCCCCAAGGCCGCAAATGTATTCATCCCCGTAAATGGCAAATGTAGGATAAAATCCTACGAGTGCTAGAGAGGGCCTGCAAGGAGGTTAAACACCTGATCACAGCACTGTAGATGCAAATAAAAAATCAATACTGCACTGTAAATAAAAAGCGATGAAAGACAGAATTAATTGCACAGCAGTCTCAAACTCGCAAATCGGCAGTAAAAGAAAATGTGTTTTTATGTTTCATTTTGGGGTTATATCGATCTCGGGAATCAATGAGTTAATACATATCAGGCCACCCATATGGACTAGAACAGTATTGGCATTCATTTTTATTATTTTTTATTTTGTGGGTTTGCGAGTCTCAGCGCATATCGGACCCCTGAACCTAATTGATTGACGTAACTTCCATGTTATACTGCCGTAATAATGGCAGTCTCATTTTCTATTTGCTGTTTCGAAATGGGAGGTTACTGTCTTGCTTAATTAATCATGAACTGCTATGCACGAGTACATGGTTTATGGAGTCAGCTTTCAGGCAGTAACTTGCGGGCTCCATCAACTGAATAGCACCGTAATCAGAGGCGAACGGGAGCCCTCAGCACGCCCACAGACGGCTACGGCTACGATCCCGCGAGATACAGGATTGCAATTGAATTGGGCTCTTAGTTACACTAAAACCCAAATATATGAGCAAATGGGAGGGTATCTAAATTGTGTATTGGACAAGGAAACCTGGCAAGATTCCTGGATAGACCTCACAAGGGGCTCACTTAATAGCAGTATAATAGAAACCTATATCAAAGTCCTGCATAGGATTTATAACACTCCTGATAAACTTTTTAAATGGAAGATTGCTCCAGATTCTAAATGCTTCTGAGAATGTGGTGAAAGAGGTTCTTTCTTTCATATATGGTGGACGTGTCCTCCAGCTACCCATCTATAGCGAATAGTCTATGCGATGGCCTCAGACATATTTCATCTTCGGATTTCTCCAAAGGCTGAGGTTAACCTTTTGGGCCATCATGTTCCTTCTCTTACCATTTCCCAAAATAAATTAATATAATGTTCAATGATAGCAACGAAGCACCATATCGCTCGACAGTGGAAATCTACTTCTCTCAGCATACTAGTTGTTATCCTTATCAACAAAAGACTTTCCCACATTCTCGAGGACTCTCGTCCCAATTTTTTTAATATCTGGGACCCATGGTTAGAATCCCCACATAGTATACCAATATTACAATCTTAGATCACACTGGGATATAGCTGGGTCGGCTGGCGTGGGATCCGCTCTGGAGGCGACTGACAGAGGTGAGCTTTGAAGACCTTTTAAAAAACGTATACCTGAGACGGAAACAAGAGATGTTAACTTCCAACACCCCGATGGAATATTTGTAGTTTACCCCTAAGAAGATAACAGAAATGGGTAAGTCAAGAGAACTTTTAAAGCAAATTGGGGATCTCGAAAGCACCTTTCATGCCAAAGTTAGAGTGATAAAAGACAAGAATGGTAGGGACTTAACAGAAGAAGATCAGATAAAGAACAGATGGCAGGAATACACTGAAGATCTGTACAGGAAGGATCTTAAAAGCAGTGATGACTTCAATAATTTGTCCAATTAGCTGGATCCAGACGACTTTGAGAGAGGAGTGAGATGGGCCCTAGGATGCCTTGCTGATAACAAGGCTGCAAGATGATGCAACAGACGCCAATAGACTGGAAAATGTAAGGCTACATCCCAGTCCCACAAAAAGCCAGAGCCAAAGAGTGTTCCAATTATTGAACAATTGCACTCAATTTACATGCCAGCAATGTAGTGCTTAAGATCCAACAAGCTAGGACCTATATGGACCTACCAGGGAACTGCCAGATATGCAAGCCAGATTCTGCAGAGGAAGAGGCACAAGAGATCAAATTGCCAATGTCCGACAAATAATAGAGAAAGCAAGAGAGTTCCAGAAAAACGTTTAATTCTGCTTCATAGTCTATTCTAAAGCCTTTGACTGTGTGAAACAAAATGTGTTCTATCTCATCCTCCTGAAGAATCTGTATGCGGACCAAGAAGCCAAGGTCAGAACCGAACATGGGACAAAAGAATGCTTTAAGATTGGAAAAGGTGTGCAACAAGGTTGCATATTGTCACCTTATTTATTCAACTGATACACAGAGTACATCATGCGTAAGACCGGGCTGGATGAATCCAAAGTCGGAATCAATGTTGCTGGAAGAAATATCAACAACCTCAGATACGCCGATGATACTACTTTGATGGCTAAAAGTGTGGAAGAACTAAAAGATGTGGGTAAACGAAAAGAGTGCAAAAGCTGTTCCTGGCAAATAGACGGGGAAGATCCAGTCCAACCCTCTAGGTCTTCTTCTAACTTTCGATGTCCTGACACAAGAATGGCTAGATACAGGATACAAGTAGTCCCACATTTTTACTAAATAAACACACCATGCTTATATGTTCTATGTGCTCTAACTTTATTTTTCAGAAGCCTACTTTATACCCCACAGAACCCAAAACAGCAAAGTAACTTTTACATAAAAAAACATGGTTGTACAACTTTGGGAATTCATACCTTGGGGTAGCTAGGTGCCATTGAGTTTACCATTAACAATGAGTGGACAACCTGTAACCCCAGTAACTCAATTAACAATTCAATGACTGCTGGCAAAAGTACTGGGGGTATCTGTAGATTGTGGCATTAAGTATAAGGTTTATTAAAGGTTTATGGAAGGTTTATGGATTTTACTTGGTATTTAATACCCATGTATCAAGTTACCTTTATATGCATTTTTATGAAAAAAATGATTATATGCTCTATTTTTACAAATTTAAAATCAAACCGATTCTGATAATATTTGTTTGATTTCTTTTTCTCATGGTTGGACCCAACCTGCAAACTAATATCTAAAGAGACACTAAATAACTTAACAAATAACAGTCGCTCATGGTGACAAATAACGAATAACACAATGTAAGCATTATTTACATTTGCAGCTGCTTTCTGCATAATTTACAATGGATATTGCAAACATTTATCTCTAATATTTGTGTGCAATATGTGCAGATTTTATTATGCACATTTTTTATTTATCTTTTGCATACTAAAGAAGCATATTTAGTGTGTCTCTTTTTATTTATAGAATAATAAGATGTTCAGAAATATTAATGGTAAAATTCTTCCCCAGCATTCTCTGTATAATCTATTTTTTTATCTTTGATTTCTGCTGTGATGAACATTAATAATTCAAGTCTATCAAAAGCCTGAATAAATACCCACTAAGATAAAAGGCTAAGTTACCGGTTGACTATTGGTCAACCAAAGACCTATTATGATTCAATTAAAGGGATACGGTCACCCCAAAATTAAGTTAGTTTTATTAACAAGAATATTAAAAACGTTATGTACATTGTATTAGACATTTTTCTCTTCAGTAAACCATTCCTTGTATATGAGGCTAATGTGCTGCTCAGTATGCTAATTTGTGGCACTGAGCTTAGCCGGTTCAGCTTGTGTCATAAATATTCAGATGTTTTACTGCTGGTCTGCCTGAAGTCTGAAGATGAGGGTTATCCAACTGAGAGATGTTATTTTATGAAGTCATATTGTTAAATAGCTTTTCATAGTGGCGACCTATCAACAAAACTGAATACAGATAATGTGCTCTCATTCCTTCCTTATGCCTAATACTATTAGACACTAAAAGCAAATGTCTGCTGACATAAAAGCAAAACTGATTAGGCTGAGGTCATTGAAGCAAGAAAGCACAGTGGGGCAGTGGCTGACAGATGTGCCTGGTGTGCTGAGATTATTATTATTATTATCTTTATTTATATCGCGCCAACATATTCCGTAGCGCTGTACAGGGGTTGAGTACATAGCAGAAAACAAATTAAACACCTTGTAAGGAATGGAGGGCCCTGTTTTTGAGCATAAAATCAAATGTACATAGAGCTTGTTTCCAAGGCACTGACACAAGATTGAAAACTCGCAAACTTGACTGAATGACTGAAAAACAACAACATTTCTAAATTTCTAAACCCAAAGAACCCCATGTAGACAATTTATATCTAATATGCTCATTTCTTTTCTATTTAGAGTTTTTTTTAGTATAATAAATATATGATATATTCATATACAAACAAGTATTTTTAAGTATTTGGTTTAAAAAATGCTGCATCAGTTTATTGTAGGGTGACAATTACACAGTGTAATCTTGCTATATTGGTTGTTTCCTCATATTCCCTATTGCTTCAATGGTCCACTACATGTTTTTCGGCCTCATTCATTGTAAATACATTAATTAACTGTTTTTTTAGAAATAGGATATAAAGGGAATATAGAATATTTTGATTATTGCAGTATTATAAACTATAAATCGAAATAAGTCTGCAAATAATTGTTATTAACAAAAATTAAATCTAACAACAGCCGTTTCATTTTGGGCTCAATCAGATGCCGTCATCAGCTTCTTATGAGCCACTTGCCCCTTAATAGCATTATGAGATGTTGCTGAATAGTTCAGATACTGATTATTTAGCAAAACCAGCACACATTCAGAAAAAAAATGCTCACATTGGAACCCACACATCTCATATTAACAGGGCTACCATCAGAAATCCTCTGGGCCATTACAAATGTAAAAGGACATGGACCCCCCACCCACATTTATGATGGGCTCAACCTGGAAGGGACAGGCATTTGTTTATGGGACGGTCTGTTTATTAAGTGGCAAGTGAAAGATAAGGAATTAAGATAAGCAAGAATGCCTGGATTGCATGAGATTTACTTTTTGCTAATAAGAATATACTGCAACCTTGGTTATTTAGACTATAGTTTGGACACAACTGGAATTTTGGCCTCCTTATAAGATTTCTTATTAAAGAATGTTACTTTATGACATACAGGAATTGTTCCATGTGCAATTTCAATATAATATACAGATAATGTAGAAGTTGTTGCAAACTCAGAAAAAAATCTGTTCTGTCACAATACTAATTTCCACCAATCTTCTAATTACTTAAAATCTACAGAAATATTTTTTTTATATTTATTTTTCAGTTACTTGAATCGTTTTTTTTTTTTTTTGCATCATTTGAAAAATAATGTAATTATAGCATTTGAGCTCTATAGCAATAAGTGATATTATTATGGCACCTCTTTAGGAATTAGCCAATATTTATAATTGTGTAGATCAACAGTATTTTTGTCATTAGCTTTAATTAAGATTTAAGAAACATATCAATCTCACTAATCACACTCTTGTAAATATATA
>CM050166.1:39760903-39893403 GCA_027410445.1 Discoglossus pictus | reverse complement strand
CTCTTTCTTTAATTCTTTTTAATCTTTTTGCTTTGATATTTTGGGTTTAGCTGCGCCATAGGAACGAATCAAAGTTTAGTTAGACAGTTGAAATTATTCAAAGCCATCATACTTATGAAAGTAACATGATATCCAAGGCTCAATGTCCACGCTCTTAAAGGTGCTGCTCAAGCTACTCTTCTGAATACATATAATTTTTTATAATTATAGTCTGTTACAGATACTATACATTCCAAAACCCCGGAAATAATTATTTAATAACCTAAAATGTTGCCTCAGTTTATTAAAACATTTTCTGTGTTTTGTGATTAGGTGACTTGAGAAAACAACAATGTGGTTTTTTTTTCTTATATAAACCTTCAGAGCATAGCATGAAAAATAGGCACGGGTTGGTTTTAGAAATGAACTTGGCTACTGAAACATCATATATTGTCAATTCAACTGTAATTAGTTCAGCATCTACTGTATACGCTTTTAGTTTAGGAAAGGTATAAAAAAAATCAAATACAGTTACATTATCTATTATTAAACTATAATGTCTTTCTTATTCTAATTGGAAATACATGTCATATTTTAATTAAGCTGTAAACAATTCAGATGTGAAGATATTTGTGAAGTGTTTATGGCAGAAAACTATGTAACACTGCACTCAGAAGACGTATAAGACTTGTTATTATTACTTTTGTTAATTAATATTAGTGGATGTGAGACATTTGAGACAAACTGTGAATATGGTATAAATGTACAGAAATATATAAAGAACAAACACCTGTGACTGTGCCTTCACATTCTGCATTTCCTAAACGTAACTCTATACATTGTTGTCATTTAGTTGTTCAGTCATGCTCGACTCTCTGTGACTCTATGGACCACAGCATACCAGGTACATCTCTCAGTCACTTCCCGTCTAAGCTTCATCAAGTTCATGTCCATTGTTTCAGTGATCTCATCTATCCATCTCCACCTCTGTCGTCCCCTTCTTGTGCCTTCAATCTTTCCCAGCATTAGAGTCTTTTCTAGGGAATCCTGTGCTATCACGATATGGCCAAAATATGTGAGCTTCAGCCTCATGATAATACTTTCTAGTGAACAGTTCATCTTGATTTCCTGAAGTACTGATTTATTGTATCTTCTTGCAGTCCAAGGGACTCTAAGTAGTTTTCGCCAACACCACAATTAAAAGGCTCTCAGTCTTCTTTATGGTCCAGCCCTCACATCATTATGTTACCACTGGGGACATCATAGCTCTAACTATGCAGACCTATATTGATAGTTTCATATATTTACTTTTTACTAGCTTGTCCAAGCTTGCCATTGCTTTCCTCCTCAGAAGCAAACATCTTTTAATTTGATGACTACAGTCTCCATCTGCAGGGATCCTTGTTCCCAGGAAAATAAAATCTGTCACTGCCTTCACTTCTACCCCGCCTATAAGTCAGGAACTGAGATTGACATTTGCCATAATCTCATCAAAAGGTCCTTTAGTTCCTCCTCACTTTCAGCCATCAAAGTAGTATCATTGGGGTATCTGAGGTTGTTGGTTTTTCTTCCAACAATATTGATTCCTGCTTTGGACTCATTCAGCCCTGTTTTACACTTGATGTACTGCATATAAGTTTAATAAATAAGGTGACAATATACAACCTTGTCACACTTCTTTTCTGATCTGAAACCATTCTGTTGTCCCATGTTCGGTTCTGACCGTGGCTTCTTTTTCCAAATACAGATTCTTCCGGAGGTGGATAAGATGACCTGCTATTCCCATCTCTTTAAGAACATGCAACATTTTGTTGTGATCCACACAGTCAAAGGCTTTGGAATAGTCTATGAAGCAGAAGTAAATACTTTTCTGGAACTCTCTTACTTTCTCTATTATCCATCGGACATTGGCAATTTGATCTCTTGTGCCTCTTCCTCTGCAGAACCCGATTTGCACATCTGGTAGTTCCTGGTCCATATATTATTGGAGTCGGGGTTGTAGAATCTGAAGCATTACCTTGCTGGCAGGTGAAATTAGTGCAATTGTTTGATAATTGGAGCACTCTTTGTAACTGCCTTTTTTGGGATCGGGATGTAGACTATTGGGCCATTGTTGAGTTTTCCAAATGTGTTGGCATAAGGCAAGTAACACTTTTACAGCATTATCCTGTATAATTTTGAATAGTTTCATTGGGATTCCATCACCTCCTGGAGCCTTATTTTCAGAAACACATCCTAGAGCCCATCTCACTTTGCTCTCCAAGATATCTGGCTCCAGCTCATTGGACAAACTATCGAGGTCATCACTGCTGTTAAGCACCTTCCTGTATAGATCTTCAATGTATTTCTGCCACCTCTTCTTTATCTGATCTTCTTCTGTTGAGTCCTTACCGTTTTTGTCTTTTATCATGCCCACTTTGGCATGAAAGGTGCCTTTGAGGTCCCCAATTAGCTTGAAGAGATCTCTTGATTTACCCGTTCTGTTATCTTCTTGAATCTCTTTACATCGCTCATTGTAGAATGTCTCCTTGTCTCTTCTTTCTATCCTCTGAAATTCTGCATTCAGTTGTACAAATCTTTTCTTATCTCCACTACCTTTCGATTTCCTTCTTTCCTGGGCTAATTTCAAAGCCTCATCAGAGAGCCAGTTTGCCTTCTTACTTTTCTTTCTTTTAGGAATATTCTTTGTTACAGTTTCCTGGATTTGCAGACTTCGGTCCAAAGTTCTTCAAGCATTCTATCTTTCATGTCTAGTCCCTTAAAATGATCCTTTACCTTCACTGCATATTCACTGGGGATATTATTTATTAATTTTGTATCTATTTGGTCTGATGATTTTCTCTATTTTCTTCAGTTTACTTTTGAACTTTGCAATAAGAAGCTCATGGTATGAGCAGCAGTGAGCTCTAGGTGTTGTTTGTGCTGACTGTATAGAGCTCCATCTTTGGCTGCAAAATATATAGCCAATCTGATTTCTATGTTGTCCATCTGGTGATGTCCATGTGTAGAGTTGTCTCGGAGGCTGTTGGAAGAGGGTATTTGCTATGACCAGAGAATTATCTTGACAAAATTCTACAAATCTCTGACCTGCTTAACTTTGTACTCCAATGCCAAACTTGCCAGTTATTCCAGGTGGGTTCCTATTTTAGCATTCCAATCTCCTATGGTGATCTTTTCTTAGTGTTATAGCTATGTTATGCTGAATATCTTTGTAAAACTGGCTCTGCCTCTTCAGCATCCATGGTTGTAGCCTAGTTTTGGATTACTGTGATGTTAAATGGTTTGCTTTGAATTGAAATCCTTCTGTCATTTATTGGGTTGTAACTGGGAACTGCTTTGGCCACTCTTTGATTGACTATGAAGGCTACTCCCTTTCTTCTGCAGAATTATTGACCACAGTATAAGATCTGGTGGTTGTCTGATTTGAAATGTCCCATTCCAGTCCATTTAAGTTCCCTAATTCCCAGGATATCAATGTTTAACCTTGTCATCTCATTCTTGACCACATCTATTCATCCTTGGTTAATAGTTCTAACATTCCAGGTTCACATGCTGAATTGTTCTTTGCAGTAGATGACTTTCCTTTCCCCTCCAGACACATCCAGAGCCGGGTGTCCTTTCGGCTTTGGCCCAACCACTTCATTAGATCTGTGTTACTTGTACTTGCTCTCTGCTCTTCCTCAGTAATGTTGTAGGTACCTTCTGACCTGGGGAGCTCGTCTTCCAGTGCCATATTGTTATGTCTCTAGTTGTGCTTGTTTATAAAGTTTTCTTAGCAATGTTACTAGGGTGGGTTGAAGTTTTCTTCTCTAGTGGACCGCAATTTGACTCTATACATATTTGGCATCAATATAATTAGGAGCAGATTAAAATAAATTTTCTCTGATTTTCTTTTATACCCAAAGTTTTATATACAGATTTGCTTACTTGTGTATAATTAACAGCCCCCTACTCCACGATTATCTGTGCATTAAGAATAGTATTAGAGATAAAATATGCTATATATACACTTTTGTACAAAATTTCAACCAGGCAAAAAAGTAAAAGGATATGAAAAATAAATGCATAGCTCAATTTGCTCTGCTAGAAGTTAAATACCATTTGTTTCTTTTTCAGTGATAGCTTGCCTTTATTATTTATTTCTTTCATTACACTATGTTTGTACAAGAAAATGTACTTTAAAGTCTACAGTTCATGGCCTTTATATTTTTTTTCCTGACTGTCAATTTCTTTAAAGAAAAATTCTTAACAAGATTCTTACTCATTGAATTATTTAAGGCATGTAGTCTGAGACAATATATATATATATATATATATATATATATATATATATATATATATATATATATTTTGTGGGCATTTTTATGCTTAGGGTTTGTTTTACACTGCTAAATCAGTTTTTTCTATTCAGTTCTGAAAAATCCATATATTAACAATTGACCATCTCTCCATGGATCTATCTGTCTATCTACAGATCTGAAAGTGGTAAAATGTAATATTCTTCTTCGATATATCTAGAGTGGTATTTAATTAATATAAACAAATTAATTGTATACTATCGGGATGCTGTAAAATATGAAACAAAACAATTTGAAGTACCTGAGGGCACCATCACTAGTCTCGGATCAAAGTGGTGTGGATATTGAAATGAAATGATTGAGACAACATTAATATATATATATATATATATATATATATATATATATACATATATATATATATATATATATATATATATATATATACATATATATATATATATATAAATATACTAGGAAATTGCCTATCAAAAATGACGGGGAAACAATTGTAAGGCTGGCAATGCGGTTTGCCATACAATGTGAGTTTTTTTGCTCATCTGAGCACCTGCGTTGGTTTTATTTTCAAAGTCCCGCTTGCCTGGCGTTGTTAGTGTAAGTGTTACTGTCTTTGCCGTTCTGCGTGCCTGGTGTTGCAGAGCCTCGTTTTCATCTTGTTTCAGAATTTTTACGTTTTTCGTCCTCCATTTTTTTCCCTCAAGTTCATACCAGTATCGCTTATTTATATATTTTATTTTTTTAATCTTATTTACTAGTATTGTTAGGTATGTTATATTATAAAACACACGTTTTATACAAGATTATATAATTTCTACAAAGAAAAAAAATGCTCTTGTATTCATCCAGAAATGCAATATAAAAAAATACAAAATACAATATTTGTCACTAAATTGCACTTTAGTGAATCCTCGGGAGAAGGACAAAAAAGGCTTCTGATGTTTAAACAATAATTCCTTTGCTTCTCTTCAGCTTGTGCCATCATTGCTCCTCAGTAAAGGTAACGTTCTGGTTACATTTGTATTGGATTAATGATGAAATATATAGAGTTTCCACTGTATACAAGTATATTATTAGTATATATAAAATACAACTGTACTAATATTATTGACTTGACAAATAGCAGTAATGTGATTACAGTATGTGAGTAATTGGATTAAAGGAAATTATAAATGTGTTAAATTCTATAAAAAACTGCTTGCAGTACTAACAGCCTTATTAAATTGCGATTCGGACAATTGAATAGGGCTCTATATAAGCACAGAACATATTTCTTTACAGAAGTTTTTAGGTAGTGTTGACCTTGCTTTTGGATAGAAGTTCACTAACTAAAAACCTCTGTAAAAGAATATGCTATGTGCTTATATAGAGCCCTATTCAATTGGCCAAATTGCAATTTAATAAGGCTGCACATCCCATAATATATGATGTAGCAAAGACCTCTGTCCATGCATGTCCTAAAGAGAAAACACTTTGGCCCTCATTCAATTGCGATTTGGCCAATTGAATAGGGTTCTAAATAAGCACATAACATATTTTTTTAAAGAAGTTTTTAGTTAGTAAACATCTATCCAAAAGCAATGTTTTCACTAACTAAAAACTTCTTTAAAATAAATATGCTATGTGCTTATTTAGAGCCCTATTCAATTAGCCAAATCGCAATTGAATGAGGCCCATAGTGTCACCACTTTTTAGACTCTTTTACATATTTACCCAAACAATGTGTATTGTGCACTTACCCTATGACTATGATTTATATTGACCTGTTGTGTTACTAAAGCCTTAGCCCTCAATTTTCTAAGGTTATATTTCACTGCACTGTACCCCTGTAAATACCGTTATAGATAATGTATGAGCATTTTAAATAGAGTATTAATAATATTGTAGAAAACCCTAAAGCTATATATATATATATATATATATATATATATATATATCCTTCATCCCCATAAAATCTACTGCAAAAAAACAGGACCAACCCCACACTGACGAGTGGCATTAACCTCAAAACAGTGACTATTTGTGGGTGGGTTCCTGGCTTGTGCATAATATAATCAAGCTGTGTAATACAGCAAGCATATGCTTAAAATGAGCCATGTATAAAATGGTACTTTGGATTTAATGGTAAGATACATTGTATCCTCATTTGCATATCCCCGCCCTGTCACTCAAAGTGCAGCATAATGACTGTATTTCTGTGAAACCTGAGCAAGAAATATGTTTTTTAACTTAATTTTAGATTTTCAAATGGACTGTTGAATGACTACCACTTGATGATAGGGGTATCAGACTTTTTATAGCTGTTAATATTGTCAGTTTGTTACATGTCAACTAGATTGGTCTGTCATTTTCATATCTGAATAGTAGCTATTCTACAATTAGTCTCAATATTAAGATAAAAGGTTCACAAGCAAAAAAGAGGTGTTTGATTAAGTCCTTACTAAATGGTTTGGGGTTAGTTGATGCCTGGCGGGGTAAGCACCCGGACAAGAGAGAGTACACTTTCTACTCCCAGACTCACCTGACATACTCTAGGATTGACGCTCTACTTATCACTTCCTCATTGTATGACTCTGCCATAAACTCTGAGATAGTCCCTTGCCCCTGGTCAGACCATGCTCTGGTACTAGCTGAGCTGGATCTGGGTCCTAATCCTCGACTTCCCTATAAATGGGTTCTGAACGAATTCCTTCTGTCTAATCCGAGTAGTGTGGATTCCATATCCAAGGACATACAGCTGTTTTTTGAGACTAATGACACCCCCGACACTGGGGCTGGATGGCTTTGGGCCGCCCATAAGGCTTTTGTTAGAGGAACTTGCATTAAGCTGTCCTCTATACATAAGAAACTTCTTAGGCAGAAGGAGACAGAGCTCTCTACCTCATTAAAGAGGTTAGAGGAGAAAAACCAACAGCGTCCCTCTCTTCAGGGGCGTAAATTAATTGACCAGACTAGGCTTGAGCTGGACGCTATTTTGTCCCATCAAACTGAACGGGCTATGAGAAAAATGAAGCACCTCTATTACTGGAAGGCAAACAAACCTGACTCCCTTTTGGCTAAAAGACTAAACAATAAATTTTCCCAACCCAGAACCACCCAAATTAGGATACCTGGCGGTCAAATCTCCTACAGTCCCAATGAAATCCAAAAAACGTTTCAAAATTATTATCAAAAAATATACTCCTCGCAAACCCACTGCAGTGGATCAGATATAGACTCCTTTCTAAATTTATGCGACCTCCCTAAAATACCGGATTATCAACTGGATGATTTGAACTTAGAAATAACACAGGAGGAGGTTAAATTTACCATCCAGAATCTTAAGTTGGGCAAATCCCCGGGACCGGATGGCTTCACTAACTTGTATTATAAAAAATTTGAACCTCTTCTTACCCCCCACATGACATCTCTTTTTAATGCCATATTAAACGGAGAGCCTATGCCCCCGGAGTTAAACCGGGCTGACTTGGTGATTTTTCCAAAAGATGGCAGGGACCCTTTAGAGGTGAAAAATTATCGCCCTATATCCCTAATCAATGGGGATGTCAAAATTTTGGCGAAAATTATGGCCACCCGCATCTCTAAATTTCTACCCGATTTGATCCACAAGGACCAAACTGGGTTTGTTCCCTTTAGAGAGGCCGGGGACAATGTTAGGAGGGTCATGAATGCACAGTTCATGGCTCAGAAGTCTAATATACCAGTCTGTCTCTTAGCTTTAGATATAGAGAAAGCTTTTGACACGGTAGAATGGCCATATTTATATAAGATTCTGGACAAATTTGGATTCAAGGGACGCTTTATTAATTTACTTAAGAGATATTATGACTCCCCAGCAGCCAATCTAAAACTCCCAGGAGATCACAAAGTCGACATCCACATTCAAAGAGGGACCAGGCAAGGGTGTCCGCTCTCCCCACTGTTATTTGCTCTTGCTATAGAACCCCTTGCACAAGCGATTAGAGCCAACCCAGTCATCCAGGGGGTACAGGTAGGCCTCCAGCATTTCAAATGCTCTTTATTTGCGGATGACATGCTTTGCACCCTAACCAATCCCCTTTCATCCATACCTGCACTCATGTCCACTGTCCAGGACTTTGGCAAAATCTCGGGTCTTAAGCTGAATGTTGAGAAGACTGAGGCGATGGGGATCAGATTGCCGCAGGGGGAGATTGACATCCTCAAAGCTAATTACCAGTTTATTTGGCCCGCACAGTCTATAAAATACTTAGGTGTTAGACTTACCTCCAAGTTTGGGGATATGTACGGGGCAAATTTTCCTCCCTTGTATAGATCTCTGACATTGGATATGCAGAAATGGAGGAGCTTTAAGATTTCATGGACAGGCCGCATTGCGGCTGTGAAAATGAATATCTTACCTAAATTACTATACTTATTTAGATCTCTTCCTATCCCTCTCCCCCTTAAAGACCTAGACAAATTCCAGAATAGCATTTCCCGGTTCATCTGGGACGATAAACGCCCTCGCATTCCCAGGCAGGTGATGTTTCGCTCCAAGAATAGAGGTGGCCTCGCGACTCCGAATTTAAGACTTTATCTTAAAGCTGCACACTTGGCTCCTTTGCCTAGAGCCCACTCTATGAAACACCATCCATCTTGGGTTTTTATGGAAAATTATCAAATGTCCCCACATAGTTGGGATAAGTTGGTTTGGATGCCTGAGGACTCTGCCCCTTTCATAACTCATGAAAACCCCATAATCTCCTTGACGCTCCAGGCCTGGAGATGGGCTAGATCTAGGCATCGACTTAGCACGGAATTATCACCCCTTCTATCAGTTATGTCCTTCCCACAAATTCTAGCAGATTCAAGTTCTATGTCTGGATTTTGGTGGACCTCCAGACGCCTGGATCGCATAGGGAATTGGTTCGCCAATGACAAACTACTGACCTATGACCAATTTTGCACGACTCACGACTTGCCAACTACAGAACTCTACAATTACTTAAAAATTAGAAGTTGGGTTACCAAGATGGTTAAGGATTCCGGGCCCCCCAGAGCCTCCTGGCTATCAGTTATCTGTAAAAATCTCCCACTTGCCAAGGGTAACCTGAGTTCTTTGTATAACACCTTTCTGGGCACTTCGGGGGGCCAAAAACCCAAGTTTATGCTGCATTGGGAAAAGGATCTGGGGGTGGAGTGGGACTGGGACAAATGGACTGAATCTTGCTCCAATCTTTCAAAAGGATCACTTAATTTGGCTTTATTAGAAACATCAATCAAAGTTTTACATAGGGCTTACTGTACTCCCGATAAAATGCAGAAGTTAAGGCCACAGGAGAGTAACAAATGCTTTAGGGGATGCCAGGATGTGGGGGATCATATTCATGTTTGGTGGGCCTGTCCACGTGCCCAGAATCTCTGGGAACGATTGACCCGTTTAGCCTCCACACTTTTTCATAGAGAAGTAGCTCCTTCAATTGAATCCTGTTTACTGGGGGTCCATATTAAAAACTTGTCCCAATCCCAGAACAAGTTGTTTCAAATAATGGCATTAGCTTCAAAGATTCACATAGCTAGTAGATGGAAGGACATGAATCTAAACTTTCAAGAGGTAATTAGGAAGATCAACTATTTGCTTATTAATGAGAGGCTAACTCATATTGTTTTAGATAGGATGCCCCAATTCCAGATAGTTTGGGACCCTTGGATAACATCCTCCTTTAGCGTTTCCTTAGTATAATGCCTGTATTTGCTTGAAGCGATTCTGAGGAGTGGACTGGAGTGGGGGAGCTTTGGAGACCTTTCAGTGGTGCTGGATGGCGGGAAGGATCTGAGGTAAGAGGGAGAGATAAGCCGGGACTGCTTTGGGGCCGCCATGAGGGGCCAATGATTCTTTTATTTAGTTTATATATTTTTTTTTTTCTCTCTTTCTTTTCTGGGGTATGGTATATGATAGTTTAGTTAATATAGATAGGTAATACATTTTATATTGTATACTTCTATCGACTGTGTACTCTAGAAGTTAATTGGCTCATTTTGCCTTGTATTTTTTATATGGTTGGAAAAACCAGCCTAGACATTAGAAAATTTTCTCACTAAAAATTAAAAAAAACAAGAAGGTTTAGTCAGTTAAATGCTGAAAAATGATAATTTTATGTTTAGAGGACTTGATAAAACTGACATTTATGACTGTTAAGAATGTTTTATTTATGTATGGATTTTGCATACCTTCTAATAAAAGAATATTTATTCAAAAAAGAGGTGTTTAAGGCACAGCAATGCATGGTCTGCATAGACTAATCTGAGGCTCGCTGACTCATGGACAGATGGACTTTCCATCTGCTTTTGATCTTGTAAGGACAATGTACAGTGATGAATAACCATCTTTCTTCATATGGAACTTAATAAACATATTAACTCCCTGGTTGTATAAAAAAATAAAAATATAAAGTCACATAGTCAAAATACTGATGGGTTAAAACTTTCAGTCCATGTTGTATACTTTTTAATGGATTAAGTAACAAGTTTTTCCAAAGTAGTTGCTGATAAATTGAGTTAAAGGACCCCTGTACAATGAAGAAAAATGTATACATTTGAAAATGTTGAGTCTGTGAGGGATAAAAGTATTTGATCCCCTGCTAATTTTGAATGTTTGTCCACTGACAAAGAAATGGAAGAAACACAAAACAACTACCAGTCTCCCTCGGTCTGATGCTCCATGCAAGATCTCACCTTGTGGAGTTTTAATGATCATGAGAACGGTGAGGAATCAGCCGAGAACTACACGGGAGGATCTTGTTATTGATCTCAAGACAGCTGGGACCATAGTCACCAAGAAAACAATTGGTAACACACTACGCAGTGAAGGACTGAAATCCTGCAGCGCCCGCAAGGTCCCCCTGCTCAAGAGAGCTCATGTACAGACCTGTCTGAAGTTTGCCAATGAACATCTGCATGGTTCAGGGGGAACTGGGTGACCAAAATCGAGCACTTTTGCATCAACTCAACATGCCATGATTGGAGAAGGAGTAATGCTGCCTATAACCCCAAGAACACCATCACCACCGTCAAACATGGAGGTGGAAACAATATACTTTGGTGGTGTTTTTCTGCTAAGAGGACAGGACAACTGCACCGCATCAAAGGGACGATGGGCTGGGCCATGTACCATCAAATCTTGAGTGAGAACCTTCTTCCCTCAGTCAGGGCATTGGAAATTGGTTGTGGATGGGTATTCCAGCATGACAATGACCCAAAACACACAGCCAAGGCAACAAAGGAGTGGCTCAAGAAGAAGCACATTAAGGTCCTGGAGTAGCCTAGCCAGTTTCCAGACCTTAATCCCATAGAAAATCTTTGGAGAGAGCTGAAGGTCCGAGTTGCTAAACATCAGCCTCAAAACCTTAATGACTTGGAGAGGATCCGCAAAGAGGAGTGGGACAAAATCCCTCCTGAGATGTGTGCAAACCTGGTGGCCAACTACAAGAAATGTCTGACCTCTGTGATTGTCAACAAGGGTTTTGCCACCAAGTACTAAGACGAAGGGGTCAAATACATATTTCCCTCATTGACCTGCAAATCAATTTATAACTTTTTTGACATGCGCTTTTGTTTTGTTTTTTGTTATTCTGTCTCTCACTGTTAAAATAAACCTAACATTGTACAAACATTTAAAATACTTTTTCCCCCTCGTAATTAGCAGGGAAACATCCAGTTTTTACCTTTGTTGTTGTTCAATCATTCAGTCGTGTGCGACTTTCCATTACCATATGGACCCCAGCATGCCAAGTGCATCTATGTCCCTGGTCATCCATAAGGTCATCTTGGAAAAGATACTGGAGTGGGTTGCCAGTTCCTTCTCCAGTGGACCGCAATTTGTCTGACCTCTGCTATGGCCTACCCATCTTGGGTGACCTTACATGGTATAGCTCACAACTTCATTGAAGTATACAAAGCCCTTCACCACAACAAGGTAGTGACCCAGAAGGGGAGTTTTTAACTAGAAAGTTTGGTACCTCTGCTAGACCATGCAAGTATCCAGGATACTTGGTGGAAGAGCGGGAGTGAGAGGGCCATTTCTATTTTTTGAGAACACTTCTCTATTGATTTAATTAACTTCCAGAATCTATTCATTTCCTGCTTCTGTTACTGTGAGGGGTGTGGTGTCAATTTCAATCTTATTGAATTATCTACTGACCTCTCTTTGCTCCCTCTTTCCCCACCCCCTCATTTTGACTTGATAGCAGGTACACGTGACTAGTAAATTTACAATAAAAAATACAGCCTTTAATTGTTATTATAATCCCCTTTTCCTTTAATGGCAGTAGGTATTTGCTTGAATAAGGATAATACAGTATATTTATTCAAGTCTACCAAAATACTGTCACTGCAGAATAAGACTAAATGGCAGACAAAGTCCCAGTAGAACAATCCTCCCCTTCTGCCACCAGACTAACTTGAAGACCTATCCGGAAACATATTTGCGTGACACAAGCAAAGTGGGGTAAATATACGATTTTATCTAAGAATGTTTTTATGCTCATGTATTACATAGCAGATAAAGTTGTTAGTTTGTAACTTTCTTCACAAATGTTTAGTTTTTATTAAAATAATAACACAAGAAAATTATCTCTTTAATCCAATCCAATTTCAAATATGGCTCCTTTTAGGCGCGTCCATGCTGTATTACACAGCTTTAAGCGAAGCCCAGGATGGGTTACACACAAGCCAGATAACCTACCCACAGACAGCTGTTTCGAGGTTTCTTCCTATCATCAGCGTGGGACGGCTTCTAGCTTGTTTAGTAGATTTTGTGGGGTGGTAGTTTACCACAACACTCATTTAATTTATGGTGGGCAAAAGAGCGATAGAAGCCCTCCACGGTACAGTAGTACAGTAAATAAATAGTACATTTGTGCTCACATTTGAATGTCTAAAATAAGTGAAAAAACTTGTTTCATGTCCAGAATTCCAAGAAATACAGTTATATTAACTGAAGGAAATTAATACAAGTAGAGAAAATGTGATCCACCTTTATTTTATCAGTGAGTTCAGAGGAAGTGAAAGCACAATATCTTACAGATCGGACATCCGTTAGGATCAAGACAGAGGAGGAGAAAACAATCCTACCCTGTCTATATTTAATGTTTCTAAACTATAGATCAATTATATTATTTTAGTAAAGTCTAAAACATGGGGCCCTATTAAATTCCAAATTTAGAACTTGCTGGAGTTACAGAGCGATTCAATTCGAAGAGCCCATAAGGACATGGCCGGAATCCAAATCTGTAAACCATGCTTCCTCACGTAGCATTTCCACGCGTGAATATGATAGATTATTCAGACCCGTAGTTCTGGGTTTAGACAGAACAAAATAGCATAAGAGACCGTCATCATTACGTCACTAAAACATGGAGGTTAAATTTCAATCACTTATGGATTTGAAGTCCAAGTTGCGATCGGGCCCCCATTCCAGAAATAACGCAATATGAAATAATCAATAAATATAATATTCTAGTCAATGCAAGTTCTATTATATGTATTAACACATTGATTGTCGGGATCGATATAACGCAGAAATTAAACATAATAAAAATATTTTTATTGCAGATTCGCGGGCTTGAGAATGTGCTATTAATTTTAATACCTTTCATCGCTTTCCCTGTAATTTAAAAAATACAGTAGTGTGTTTATATTTGCTTTTACAGTGCTACAGACTAGAGTTTATCCCCCTTGCGGGTACTCTCCAGTACCCGTAGGATTTTTGGCTACATTTGCCATTTACGGGTGTGAAAACAGTTGCGGGCTTGGGGACTTGTAGCAATTTAATAGCGATTTGCGATTGTATAATTTACGGGATTGAAAGATCAAAAGCTTAGCTGAGTCGGAGTTCAGATTTTGACAACCACAGGGATGTTCAGCCTGTAACATGCAGATCGTTTGCGGGTAGCTAAAAGAGGCCAATTTGATAGATGTAACTTTTGGGGGCTCTCCTTACGGGCTTCTAGAACTGTGATTTGGTGAATTTAATAGGGCCATGGTCTTTTAAATGCAATGGACTACAGTAGTCCCTTAAGAACTGAATACATTTTCCTTAAAAAGTCTCTCTGCAATATCTGCAAAATATAAGAAGGTATATTGCAAAATAGTAGTATTATAGACTTCTAAATTATGTAGGAAAAGATACAAAAGATGCTGCAATCTAATGTTAAAGTATTTATGTACCCAACTGGAATCGATTGAGTTCAGCAGAGAGGGATACTTATAGACCATTTTAGCATTATTCCCCTGTACACCCAGTAAATGCGATGCACTTTCAGACCAGCGCGGGGATACAGCTGCTGAAGAGTGATGTGAAATTAGGGAGAGAATGAAATGTGTGATCTTATTTAATCACACCTGGTGCTTCAATCTTTCAATAACAGCTCCCTGCTACACCGTGCCGAATTGGATTTAAAAAAAAAGAAAAAATAAGGAGGAAAACGGTTTAACTCCTCTACTGCCATGCTAAAGGATGGATAAAATGTTGAGATCAAAGACTGTGTCCTACTGAGGGTGTCATTGGCTTATGTATCCTGCTGAGCAGAGACCATTACTGGATGTGCATGGCATGAATTAAATAGTAATGGTTAAAGAACGGTTATTAGTTTGACAGCTTTTCAAGGGCCTGAATATTGATGGTGCTTGTACAGTGAGCCTCATCTGCAACAGACACATAGGTCAAGTATTCATCAATAATGTACAGCTGTAGAAAATATTATTTCGCTCAATGACACTTTAAAATGTGGATAAAATTGTATTCTTTGAATTACTCCTTACCATAATATCCAGCCATTACTTCCAACATGGTAGCCATTGTGCATACTACTCCTTTTAAGTCTCTTGCCCAACCTCTACTCTTTAGTCGACATGTTTAAAGTGTTCTGTTATGGGTCATGTAATGACTGTATTCAATGTTTATAGCATTACGTAAAATGGTGGAGCTTTATAAGGAAATATTAATAATACCAACACTAACATTTTCAACAGTTACAGAGTGATTCAATTGAACAAGCCCGCAACTACCTGGAGAAAGCCTTAACCGTAAACCATGCAATTGTAACTAGCATTTCAGAGCGTGATCAATTAAGCAAGGTCGTAACTACCGTCATCATTACGTCAGTAAAACATGAAGGTTAAACGTCAATCAATTAGGGTTATTGAAATCTGATATGCAATCGGACTTGCAATCCGGCAATGTACAAAATAATAAAAATGAGTGAATGTTCTAGTCCATGTGGGTGGCCTGATATGTATTAACTCATTGATTCCCAAAATTAATATAACACAGAAATGGAACGTGAAAAAAATAGTTTTTTTATTGCAGATTTGCGAGCTTGAGACTGTTGACTGATGTCTTTCATCGCTTTCCCCGTATTTTAAAGTTCAGTATTGATTATTTATTTGCAGTGCTATGTTTTCACACCCATAAATGGCAAATATAGAAGAAAATCCTACGAGTACCAGATAGGACTAGCAAGGGGGGTTAAACCTGTGTTCGTAGCACAGTAAATACAAATAAAAATCAATACTGCACTTTAAAAGACCGGGAAAACGATGACAGACATTAGAATTGATTGCACAACAGTCTCAAGCTTGCAAATCTGCAATCTGTCACATTAATCTCGGGAATCAAGGAGTTAATACATATCAGGCCACCCACATGGACTAGAACAGAGTTGCCATTCATTTTTATTATTCTGTTCAATGTTGGATTGCGAATCCGATCGCATATTATTTACTATTGGCTGTTCCTAAATCGGTAGCTACGACCTTGCTTAATTGATCATGATCACGCTCTGAAATGCTACTTATGATTGCATGGTTTACAGTTTCGGCTTTCGGCACGTAAATTGCGGGCTTGCAATTTAATCGCTCTGTAAATGTAGCAAATTTCAAGCCCGCATACATACGTCCTGTTCCATGTAATGTGCTTGCAATTGAATAAGGCCCATAATCTTCATTAATTAAAACAATGCTTTTAGCTCATGTTTTGCACAGCTGTTCATGCATTCTGGAGATATACAACAGTTAAATGTAGAATAGGTTGTTTTCTTATCTACTGTATCCATTGAACTTATTACTTCCCCCATACATTTTCCTCATTTTTATATACCAAATATATTGTAAAACATTTTATATATTTAACACCAGTGTAATTCAGCTGTAAAAAAAATTCTGTCTTACAAAATATAATGCGTCTTTAAGATACAAATTATGGGCCAACGTGAAAGCTGGTTTGTGAAAATCACTCTCTTGCCTGCCAATGTAAATGGTAGTGTAGGAAAAAGTAGGCTTTAAATTATGCAGAGTCATATTCACAAATTCATATTTAATTTAGGTCAATCCATGACCTTTATCATAAGATATCTCATCTATATTACAGAGCACATAATACATCTGGAATATAGAAAATCTGCTCTGAACAAACACCAATCAAACCTTCCTGACTTTAATTCAATGTATCCATAGACTGTCATAACAATGCAATTGTTCTATTGTGTAAAAAGCATTATAAATTAGGTCTCTGAAAGATTGGGGATGGTGATTATTTTATTATTTTTTTAGTATTGATCTACTTTTACCGAAAACCAAATTTAGCATTTTTAAGGCAAAATGAGAATTAATTAATTGAATATATTAGTTCCCTAAGCAACTGCTTCACTCTTTGGCATCCATATGATCAACAACATGTTTAAAAAAATATGTTTATATATATATATATATATATATATATATATATATATATATATATATATATATATAATGCACACTATAATACAAACCTGTCTTAAGCACATTTAGATTTATATATTAGTCAAACCTAAACATGTCAAAGGATTTAAATTGTAGTGTGCACATTAAAGAGAATAGTTTCATATATGTCTACATATCTATCTATCTATCTATCGATATTTTGTCAAAAAATAGAATGAAATGGTAAAATATTCAGGCAGAACATCTATATAATCAGAAGGAAAAAAATATTAATCTTTAAAAAAAATCAACATTTTATAGCTTGACTATGGGCCCTATTCTATTAGCTGCTCGCAAATGCCTCGAACGCGTACATTTGCCTGCAGGAGTTTTTTTCTCTAAATGTTTAGATGTATTCTATTGACTCCAGCTCGCAATTTACCTCCTTAAGCCGAAACTCGTAAACCCTGCCTTTTTAAGTAGGATTTCAGGGGGGCATGATCATATGTACTGACAATATTTAAGCAACCCTGTAATTTAGTTCTTAGATACAGCCAATAGTATGTGTATTCATAAACAATGTTGAATATCTCAAGGATGAATAATTTTACAACAAATATTAGTATGACGTATAGCCAATGTTTCATACTGATTAAGAATGATTAAGACAACTTGATTTTCCCTTTAACATACAAATGAACATCAACCCCCTGTTTTGCTAATAAAGGATATTAATTTAATACATAATTACATGGTAGAGATCAGAACAGTATGATTAGGGTATGTGTTCCAGTTTTGTGATTGAAAAATGTCCACTTTAATATACTATCACATACACTATCTGGCTATCTACCATCAATGTTATACATGGTCTGAACGGCCCCATTTGTCACTGTGACATGACCTCTTATGATATATTGTCATATGTCATTATAGCATTGTCATTAGCACAAAGCACAGCAGCACGGGTCACATGTGAAATTACAATGTGCCATACATATAAATTGACTTTTCTTGCCCTATGCCCTCTCTCCATATCCCTGCTTGTTCTCTCCCTCTATATAACATATCTGTTAACCCTTGATGGACCACTGAAATGCCATATTTATATGCTATTTTGAAGAACTTGGCCTGATATTGTGCAAAATATTTCACACAGTTTAAAAATATGAATACAGCCTTATTAAGGGTTTATGGAAGTTTCCCTGCTTTTATTTTTTCTAATCGAACTCATGCTGCTTATATCAGAAACACACATTACATTGATTCATTCATTCTATACACATACATATTTATTTAATTTAAAAATTGAATTTGGTTTCCACACCCCCAGAGCTGCTTAAATAGCACCTGGTACTAGCCAATAGAAACACTGCATTTGATTTATATTTTTTAATACTATAATAACCTTCAAGCCAACAGCAGCACAGTGCAGAAATCCAGAACAGCACTGTCTGAAGATGCTACCTTGCTTCCATGTGGAGAAAAAAATACTACATGTCCCATGATTCTTTGTTGCAATTTCTCAGGATTAGTCTCTGCAGCAAAGTTGTAATTGTCTCTGATTGGCCAAAATTAATTATGAATTTTATGCTAATTTAGCCTGGATTTTCATGGGCATTCCTTTTCAAAATCAACTGCCTAAAAACTGAAGAAAATTACAAACTCTAAGCTACCGTACATACTCGAGTATAAGCAGAGTTTTTCAGCCCTTTCTTAAGGGTAAAAAGGGCCCCCTCGGCTTATACTCGAGAGTCTCTTTTCGCCCCCCCCCCCGTGTCTCTCTACCCCCCCGTGTCTCTCTAACCCCCCTGTGTCTCTCTAACCCCCCGTGTCTCTCTACCCCCCATGTCTCTTTCACTCCACCCTCATCATCCTCAACCAGCCTCATTCTACCCCCCACTCATTCTACCCTTCTAAATACCACACACACACCCCCCCTTTCCCTTCCCCTCACTTACCTGCATCTGAAGCTCCTGATCCGGCCTCCGCTCCTTCCGAGTCTTGACGTGGCGCACTTGTGATGTCACAGCATTAGCATATAACGGGTGCCGGCACCCGGTATATGCTAATTCCGTGACGTCACATGCACGCCACGTCAAGACCCGCAAGGAGCGGAGGCCGGAGCAGGAGCTTCAGATGCAAGTAACTGAGGGGAAAGGGAGAGGGTGGGGGGCGGGGTATTTAGAGGGGTAGAATGAAGGGGGGGTTAGAATGAGGAGGGGGGGTTTAGAATGAGGGGGGGTTGAGGATGAGGAGGGAGGTTGAGGAGGGGGTTGAGGATGGGGGGGTTGAGGTTGAGGAGGGAGGTTGAGGAGGGGGTTGATGATGAGGAGGGGGTTGAGGATGAGGGCTGAGGATGAGGAGGGAGGTTGAGGAGGGGGTTGAGGATGGGGGGGTTGAGGTTGAGGAGGGGGTTGAGGATGAGGAGGGGGTTGAGGATGAGGAGGGGGGCTGAGAATGAGGAGGGAGGTTGAGGATGAGGAGGGAGGTTGAGGAGGGGGTTGAGGATGAGGAGGGGGTTGAGGAGGGGGTTGAGGATTGGGGGGTTGAGGTTGAGGAGGGGTTGAGGTTGAGGAGGGGTTTGAGGATGAGGAGGGGGTTGAGGATGAGGAGGGGGCTGAGGATGAGGAGGGAGGTTCAGGATGAGGATGGAGGTTGAGGAAGGGGTTGAGGATGAGGAGGGAGGTTGAGGAGGGGGGTTGAGGATGAGGAGGGGGGTTGAGGATGAGGAGGGGGGCTGAGGATGAGGAGGGAGGTTTAGGATGAGGAGGGAGGTTGATGAGGGGGTTGAGGATGGGCGGTTGAGGTTGAGGAGGGAGGTTGAGGAGGGGATTGAGGATGGGGGGGTTGAGGTTGAGGAGGGGGTTGAGGATGAGGAGGGCGTTGAGGATGAGGAGGGGGGCTGAGGATTAGGAGGGAGGTTGAGGATGGGGGGTTGAGGTTGAGGAGGGGGTTGAGGATGAGGAGGGGGTTGAGGATGAGGAGGGGGTTGAGGATGAGGAGGGAGGTTGAGGAGGGGGGTGGATGTTGAGGAGGGAGGTTGAGGAGGGGGTTGAGGATGAGGAGGGAGGTTGAGGAGGGGGGTTGATGTTGAGGAGGGAGGTTGAGGAGGGGGTTGAGGATGAGGAGGGGGTTGAGGATGGGGGGTTGAGGTTGAGGAGGGGGATGAGGATGAGGAGGGGGTTGAGGATGAGGAGGGGGGCTGAGGATGAGGAGGGAGGTTGAGGAGGGGGTTGAGGATGGGGGGTTGAGGATGAGGAGGGGGCTGAGGATGAGGAGGGAGGTTGAGGATGAGGAGGGACGTTGAGGAGGGGGGTTGATGTTGAGGAGGGAGGTTGAGGAGGGGGTTGAGGATGAGGAGGGGGTTGAGGTTGAGGAGGGGGTTGAGGTTGAGGAGGGGGTTGAGGATGGGAGAGTTGAGGATGAGGATGGGGGGTTGAGGAGGTAGGTTGAGGAGGGGGGTTGAGGAGGAGGGGGTTGAGGATGAGGGGGTTGAGGAGGGAGGTTGAGGATGAGGAGGGAGGATGAGGAGGGAGGTTGAGGAGGGAGGTTGAGGAGGGAGGTTGAGAATGAGGAGGGGGGAAGAGACACAGGGAAGGGAGAGGGGGAAGAGACACAGGGAAGGGAGAGAGGAGAAGATACACGGGAGAGAGAGGGGGACACAGAAGGCACAAAAGGGACACAGGGGGCAGCACATTTCCCACCCTCGGCTTATACTCGAGTCACTCATTTTATCCAGTATTTTGCGGTAAAATAGGTGCCTCGGCTTATACTCGGGTCGGCTTATACTCGAGTATATACGGTAAATGTATTAATGTTTATTTGGGGATTTTTATTATGCACAAATGTTTTAGCATACATTACTAATTCTCTTGTATCAGATGCACTCATAATTCATGACACTTCTATATGTCTTTAAATGCTATATAAAATGTTGCTTTAATGATGAAGAACATTTTGTCTTTGTCCACAAAAAGGATTAGAAACCTAGGAGGAACTGGCAAGATCTGAATTCACTTTGGTTGAAAGTGTTCTCTCCAAATCGCATACTTGACAACAGAACTCAATGGCAGAGTAAGACCCATGGGATAACCCTCTTCTTCAAGCTACAGACAAACTAGCATGTAATCCCCATGAGTCAATCAGAGTAATTCCTCTGACAATATTAGCAGCTTTGAACATAAAATCATCCGTGGAGAAAATATTAAAATGTAATATGTGCTTCCATCTTGAGAGTGAGAGTGCTCTTTTGTTTAGCCCTTTTTTAAAGTGTTTTATATTGGCAGCCTTGCAAAAGAACTAACTGGAGATGTTAACTGTATCCAAGTTCCTCACATTTCTCTCAGTAGTCTGATTGAAACCAAATCTGCTGCCCTTAACACACACACAAAAGTATATTTGTCACATCACCCTGAAACCATGCAGAGTTGGGCCTGGTCAGTACTTGGATGGGAGACCATCTAGAAATACCAGAAGCTGTATGCTGTGGCCCACTGTAGAAGTAATTAGCAACCCACTCCAAAATATCTGCCATGTATACCTAGTGGATCAGCATGGTGTGTTGCGGTCCATGAGATCACAGAGAGTCGGACATGACTGTACCACACACACACATATATATGTGCCCTCACCTACCCGTCCCAATTCAGTTTTTAATTTATAGAGCCATGGAAAATACCTGATTTCCTACTTGTAGATTAGCAGCCTTATTAAATTGTGATTCGGCCAATTGAATAGGGCTCTATATAAGCACAGAGCATATTTTTTTACAGATGTTTTTAGTTAGTGAAGACCTTGCTTTTGGATAGAAGTTCACCAACTAAAAACTTCTGTAAAAAAATATGTTATGTGCTTATATAGAGCACTATTCAATTGGCCAAATCGCAATTGAATGAGGCCCTAGGTGTCAGCCAACATACTAGTCTTTCACCTCAGATCCCTCCCCTTTTTTACTTTCCTTTTTATTTATTTAATTTTTGAGACATAGAAAAAACAAATACATCAAATACAAAACATCAAATAATTTCCAACATTCCACATAAAATCCTCATACATTCCCTGAGGTAATATTAATTCCAGACCTTATCCTTATCCATACGTTTAGTTTCCATTATCAATTAAAATAGTATTTATTATATCACTCCCAATTTTGCCATTTTAACTGAATTTTTTTCGATATATTTGTTTGATTGCTTGGTAGATCCAACGCTCTATTTCTTTCCATGATACATTTAACCTCGTTCCACGTGGGGATTCTGTTCTGCTTCCAGTTTTTTATCAATAGCCATTTTGCCACAAGGAATCAATGAGTAATTAACAACCTTTCGACAAAGTAATATTTGGTTAAAAAATATGAAATAAGACCCACTTTGGGTCCAAAATCAGAACCACATTTAAATTTTTGGTCATATTTAAAATACAATGTTCCCAAAGTGTCCGTACCAATCTACATTCTCACCAGATATGGGTACCTGGAACCTCACATCCTCTCCAACACATTTTGGGATAAACTCCATCTATTCTGTTTAGTTTGACAGGTACCCAGTACCATCATTGGATTAATTTAAAAAACATTTATTTATATGATACACATTGAGATGCCATTTTGACCATCTTAAAACATTTCCACCAGTTTTCTTCTGGCCATTCCACACCCAGTTCCATTTCCCATTTTGTAATTCCATCAGTTTTACCTTTATATTGAATCTTTTTCAGAATGTTCTGACATTTTGTAAATGTATGGGATATATTGTCTTTTAAAATCAAATGTTCAAAGTCAGACATGGCTTGATGATAGTAATTTAAATAGCCCGAAGACGTTAGTTTTTTATTTAATAAATGTATACTAGCAGCTTGCCCGTCAAAAATGACGGGTCAATAACATTTTAAGCCATGGCAATGCTGTTTGACACACAATGTAAAGCTTTTTGTACTCTGAGGACCTTTGGTGCTCATGGCGAGCTGTTCCTCTCATTTACTTTTGGTCCTATGAGCGCCTTTGGCTCTTATGACAAAGACAGATATATATGTCTATTTTTTTCCATAATTATTAATTAATTATTTACTTAATAAATTAATATACTTTACCTATTTGTAATTGATATATCCAGCAATGAATATTAGTATCTCTCTTTATTTTTCTGCAGAATACAATGTACAGTTGGACTGTTGCTGCCCTGAGAAGAAAGTGTCATCAATGTCCCAACTGTGCATTAGAAATATGCTGCGTGCGCGAGGGCAAACCGTTGGTATAATTGTGTAAAGCGCCATTTTAGATTCGTAATATGTTAGTGTTGTAAAATGGCGTCGTTTGTCTATATGCTACGCGGGTCATGAGCATTTTCTGTGCTTCCTAAGTGTGTATTTTTGTACCTCGTACGTCCCTGGCAAAAGTTGTACGTGCCTGGCGGTGTTTTGTGCATTTCGGGGTCGTGAAGCCTCGTTTTCATTGTTTTCGTCCACTATTTTTTTTCCGCTTAGCTGATTTTCAATTTTCCAAAATCGTTAAATTCGATTTTAATTAGCGTTCAACCTCACCCCCAGATGTCCTGGCTGTCCCCCCTTGCTGTGTGTGATGTTTTTGTAATATTTTATTTTTTATTTTTTTATTGTTTTTTGTGTTTTTTGATGTACACATTTCTGCCGTTTAATTTGTATTTTTGTGACCTTGTATTTTTTTTTTTCTAAGTCCTGCAGGGTTGTATTTTCTTTTGTGTAAATCCGTATTTTGTCTTACGCGTTAGTGTTTAAGTCCTGCGGGTCCACATTTGCGACCAGGACTGGCGAGCTCGCAAAGCATGACAAAGTTTTGCAGTTTGACAACTATTATATGAAATCTAACCAGGTGAGGGATTTTAAGTTTGGATCTCTCTGAATTGATTCTTTTGTTAATTTTGCTCCCCTATAATAAAGATTTATAATATTCTTTTTTATATTCTTTAAATGTAGAATAAGCCACATTTCTTCATTGACCAATAATACCCTCTATGGGTGCCGCCAATGAGGGGGAACTAGAATATTTTGTTCTATTTAGATACCAAAATTTTAATTAATATCGAGTATATTCCGTCTGGCAAAGATTCTAATAACTTTCACTTTTTACTAGGAAGCCACAAATATAGTTCCTTATTTATGTTCGGTATCATATCTTGCTTTATATTTGTAGACCTGGTATTGATTTTCATACTATTCTAGCCTATCAGGTGAGACATAACTATAGATTTAACTTGCTTCCTGACCCTTGCTATTCCTTATCTGTTACTCCAGGTCTCTGCACTTTCATTCCCTTTAGATCACGGGTGTCCTAATTCGGTCCTGGAGGGCCGCACCCAGGCCTGGATTTTTATATATCCTTTCTGTGAACAGGTGAATCAATCAGGATGACTGAAGAAGTGATTGACTCACCTGTGCACAGCAGGGTTATCATCAAATCCAGGCAAGTATGTGACCCTCCAGGACCGAGTTTGGACATCCCTGCTTTCGATTGTAAGTAGCGAGTTTTCAGCCTTGTAGGGTGCTTTGGAAAAAAGCACTTTCTCCAAAGATTCTAAGCTCAAAACAGAGTCTTCAATTTCTGAATTTGCTAATATTGTATTTCCCTTGTTCTTATCCCCTTGTCAGGGCTACAGAATATGTTGGCGCCATACAAATAAAACGTAATAATAATAATAATAATAATAATAATAATAATGTCAGTTCTTGAGCCAGACAATAATTGAAACCTCTTTGGAATTATATATGTACTTGAAGGCTGGCAATCCTGTTTGCCACACAATGCAAGGCTCTCCCCCCTCTAACTTGCGTGCCTCGTTATGAGCGCCTTTGGCACTCATTGCAAGCCTCTCCCACTGTCTACTTTGCCGCTCATTGCAGACCTCGTCCAACCCGCCACTTTCATGCCTTGCAATGAGCACCTTCGGCACTTATTGCGAGCTTCTCCCACCATCTACTTTACGGGCCTTGCGATAAGTGCCTTTGGTGTTCATCGTGAGCCCTGCAATGAGGGGCTCATCACAGGCCTTGCAATGAGCCCCTTTGGAGCTCATTGCGAGTCTCTCCCTCTGTCTACTTCCTCCCTCGTGTCTTATTTCCCCCCTCCTCTCCCTCCCTTGTGTCTCCTTCCACCTCGTCTACCTCCTTTGTATCTCCTGCCCCCCTGTGTTTTTACCTCCCTCTCCCTCCCGTGTCTCTAAACCCCTCCCCTGTGTCTCTTTCCCCCTTCTCCCTCCTATGCATCTCTCCCCCCCCCCCCAGTGTCTCCCCCAACCCTCCCCTGTGTCTCCCCCAACCCTCCCCTGTGTCTGTTCCCCCCTGGCCTGTGTCTCTTTCCCCCTCAGCCCTGTGTCTGTTACGGCCTTCCTCGTGTCTCCATTTCCCTCCCTTGTGTATCTTCCCCCCTGCACTCTCTCCCCTGTGTCTCTTCCCCCTCCTCTCACTCCCCTGTGTCTCTTCCCCCTCCTCTTTCTGTGCCTCTTCCTCCCTGTCTCTTCCCCCTCACCCTCTGTGTCTCTCCCCACTCTGTGTCTTCCACCCTCTCCCTCTGTGCCTCTTCCCGCGCCTCTCTCTGTGTGTCTCGCCACTGTGTCTCTTCACCCCTTCCTCTGTTCCCCCCCCCTCTGTGCCTCTTTCCCCCCTCTCTCTGTACCTCTTCCCCCCCTTCCCTCTGTGTCTCTTCCTCCCTCACCCTCTGTATCTCTCCCCCCTGTGTCTCTTCCCCCTCTCCCTCTGTGCCTCTTCCCCCCTCTCCCTCTGTGCCTGTTCCCCCCTGGCCTGTGTCTCTTTCCCCCTTCCCCCTGTGTCTGTTCCCCTCTCCCCTCCCCATTTCCCTCCCATGTGTATCTTCCCCCTGTTCTCCCTCCCGTGTGTCTTTTCCCCCTCCTCTACCTCCCCTGTGTCTCTTTCCCACCTATCCCTCTGTGTCTCTCCCCCCTCCCTCTGTGTATCTTCCCCACTCTCCCTCTGTGCCTCTTCCCCACTCTCCCTCTGTGCCGTGCCTCTCCCCCCCCTCTTCCCCACTCTCCCTTTTCCCCACTCTCCCTCTGTGACTCTCCCCCCTCTTCCCCACTCTCCCCCCCTCTTCCCCACTCTCCCTCTGTGACTCTCCCCCCCCTCTTCCCCACTCTCCCTCTGTGACTCTCCCCCCCCTCTTCCCCACTCTCCCTCTGTGACTCTCCCCCCCCCTCTTCCCCACTCTCCCTCCCCTCTTCCCCACTCTCCCTCTGTGCCTCTACCCCCCCCTCTTCCCCACTCTTTTACCTGCTCTTGGGCAGCGCTGCGCGCAAGTGCGGCTCGGGCGCAGAGCGCGGCTTGCGCCGCGCTCTGCGCAATGCGCAGCACTTTATAATTGTCTAATTGCGATTCATCTGAAGCGTGACGACGAATCGCAGTTAGACAATTATAATATGTGATATATATATGCACAAACATGCTTGAAGACATATATACCTAAATAGGTTTGAAAATAAAGATCATTTTTATCTAGGAAAGCTTTCAATAGATTGTCAGTTGTTGGGTCCCAAACTAACTGAACCTTACAGCAGCAATCCCCTCTGGGATTAAATTAAATAACAAGTTGAACATACAGGGTGAAGAGGAGATGACTTGGGAGCACTAAGAATCATTCTCATTCTGAATAGCAGTCACATTATGTTTAGATGTCTGCCTTTCAGGTGTACAGGTGGAATATCTCTCACATCAATAACCCCAAGGGTTGGCTTTGTTAGACACACAGAACAAGAAAAAAAGGTGTAGCTGAGGAACACATTCTAAATATAAGTATAATTATGGATACATATGTTAACGTGAGCTGCCAAACAGGAGCCTCTGGAGAACACTGCACTTCATAGCCAAGCAGTACTATAAAAAGCATGGAAAATCATCTGCTCTTAACACTGTCACTAAAAGGCAGACACACGCTTATTTCAGTGGGCCCCTGATACAAAAAAGCCAACCAAACCGTACAATAGGGATTCTCTTAATTTGCTACATTGTGAGGTCTTAGTGAGGTCTTTGGTTACACTTGCGGTAATATTAGGCAATGCAAATTGTCTCTCAAAGCAATACATAATGAATATAACACTTAAAAAAGCAACGTAGAACTAAAGGTTTCAATTATTTAGGGCAGAAGTGCCCAGAATTTGGTGGCAGAGTCTACATTTCTGGTAGAAGTCTTATTAAGATCTATTACCCTATCTGCAAATGTCTCCTATAATCACATCTTAGCATGTTACACAACACATTTACGTCTCCTGCCCTAAAGAGATCAGCAGCCAATGGGAATCTGTTCTCCCATTTCCATAAGGCTTACATCTCCATGCAGGTAGAACATGGTGCGCTTCCTGTTACTTCATGTTCTATCATGACTTGGACATGGACATTTTTGATTTAGAGTAATCCACTACTCCTCTTCTGCATCACTACCTTGTCGTGGTGAAGGGGCTTGGGTGCTTCATTGAAGCTGTGAGCTATACCATGTAGAGTCACCCAAGATGGGAATATCATAGAAGAGAGGCCAGACAAATCATGGTCCACTGGAGAAGGAACTGGCAACCCTCCATAGTATCTCTGCCAAGATAAACATATGGATAAGCACTACCAGAGACATAACTACAAATGTGTCTTGTGTGCTGTGGTCCATAGGGTCACGGAGAGTCAAACACGACAGAATGACTAAAGAACAACAACCTCAATCCACTTCTGGTAAGTCCAAGTAATAAAAAAAAGTTGATTATAATTCACTGGTTAAAATAAGCAATAATGTGGATTAATTCACATGTGCACAGGCAAATAAATAATTAAATCCTTGCCCATTTTCAGCACTTGAGTATAAGTATAACCATTACCTATGTATTATTTTTTTAGAATGGTGTAATCCTGTCTACGTGGTCATTTTATTAAAATGAACATTTTTTTTATTTAATCTATCTATCTATCTATCTATCTATCTGTCTATCTATCTATCTATCTATCTATCTATCTATCTATCTATCTATCTATCTATCTATCTATCTTGATAAATGAAATGCTATATTGATTTTTGTTTTTACTTTGTAGGAAACATATTACCCATTATCAAGATCTTCAAAAGAACATACTATAAATAGACAATGCATTTGATCATCTGTTATAGTCTGTATATTAACCTCTTGAGTACTGGGTTCTACGTTACCCTGGAAATTGTATAACATGACAAACAAAATAATAATAAAAAAATAAAAAAAACATTAAATAATTGATTAATAATTAATTAACAACTAATGAATTAATAACTAATCCGCATATTGCAGATCAGAGGAGATCTTAAAAGGTTGAACTTGATGGACTGAAAGTCTTTTTTCAACCTTAAATACTATGGGCCTCATTCTATTAAGGGCCGCAAGGACCGGCCGCAGGCTATTTGCCTATTCTATTCCCTTGCGGCTGGCGCCCTGTTATCCCTTGCGGACGCACCCGCCGCAGGAAAGCCTTTGATCTTACACGGCCGCAAGAGTTTCGGCCGCAAGAAAGCCCCGGTTGCTATTCAAATGCTATGTAAACCCTCTCGTCATGGCCGTAATTATCTAAAACCGAGCCGCAGCTTACTTGCACCAAAAAGGTCCCGCTAGCACCAATTAAGCACATAATAAAGCCATCCTGCACTTTGATGAGACGATAAAGTGATTGGAGGTGTTAGCATTCATAGCACAACATTCCCCTACACTCAAATCTGAAAATCATTTTTAGTTTAATTCATGTCAAATGTCCGTGGACAAAGTCCCGAGGGCTTGGAGCACCTCAGACCTGCAAAGGCTGCGGGATCAGCCTCCGTCAAGTCCGTAAATGGGTAAAATAGACCTACGGGTCGTAAAGGGCTTACTTAGCATAGAAAAGCCATCCTGTACTTTTATTAGAAGTGAAAGTGATGTTTGGTTTTAGAATTAATAGCTCAACATTCCCCTACTCTCAAATCCACAAATAAAGATATTTATCTTCGTGTTTTATCTATCATGCAAGCCCGCACGCGTTTGAATAACGAGCTACGGGCTTGAATATGGAGCTACGGGCTTGATCATTGAAGTCATTGGGACTTGGACGGATTTTAAAATCAAAGTACAATTTGGCGATGTGCAAGCTTGAGAATGTTTTGCTATTAATCCTCATGTCCCCCATTATGTTCCCCATCATTTACAGTGCTTTGCAGTGCTGGATTGAATATATATTGGCTTCTGCAATGCTTTGTTTGCGGCCCTCCACCTCCGAACCCGTACGGGTTTTAACAAGGACGAGCCCGCGGGACTACGGGACGGAAAGTAAACCGTAAATGATATATCGGATTTGGGTGATGTTCAAGCTTGAGAGGGTGTTGCTATTAATCCTCATGTCCCCCATTATGATGCCTAGCATTTACGGAGCTTTACGGTGCCATCTTGAATTTATATTTGCATTTACAGTTTTCTGACTTTGCGGCCGGAAAACAAGATTTACGGGTGCAGGAAAAACGCTTGCAGCCGTAAGGAGTATATCATTGCGGCGCCATCCTTTTGAATAGCAAGGTAGCAGTAGCTCTACACAGGGCCGGAAGATGGCAGCAAGGAATCGCAGCTTTGCGGCCATTTTACGTCCGTTAATAGAATGATGCCCTATGTAACTATGTAACTATATGTAATAATTTAAAAAAAAATCACCTTTATGCCTATGGGACTGTTAAGCATTAAATTGAATGCACTTACATGATTTTTATTTATATATTTTTTTTTTTGTGCTGCCCTATCTCTTTAACTGCTTTTCTGGTCTCAGCAAGGCTTTTAAAATCATTTCAGCTGCACTTAAATATTTTCTTGAAAATCCCTTATATTGCAAGTTACGAGTCAAACATACTTTGCGAGTGCTCAGTAAAGTTCCAGTTGAATAGCTACTTAGTGCAAATATTGGTATCCTGGCATTTCTATATGGTCTCCTATGCAAGCTTGGCTTCAGGGTGGTGTGACCTCTTGGTCCCCTGACTGGAATCAAACCCAGATCACAGTGATGAAAGCACAATCCTAATCACTGGAACACCAGGTAACCCTGTAATGTTACTGTGGTTTGACTATACAAATTAGGGAATTGAATAGGGCACATCATTTCTAACGTTAAATAATTTAAGTCTAGTTATATTTTAGTTATGGTGTCCCTTTAAGTCAAAAGTAAGGTTCGTACAGGAGGAAGAAGCTGGAATATTCTGCACTGACCTACATGCAATACCACTAGAGTTTGAAACAGCAAATGCAATTACTTCACAGCTCTCAAAATAAGGAAATATTAAAGCAGCAACTGACAAGATGCCTGTCAAGCATCCAACACAGGCTTATAAAAAATAACTGGCGGGAAGGACACACACTGGAACATTTCATCTCATTGATTGTTCTTATTTTTCATTTTTCAATAAATAATCACAGCAAGCATTTGGTGCATTCATTTTTAATTGAATCAAAGATTTTGCGGATGCTACTGCTCAAGGGATATATTCTGTGCTGGTTGCAATGCCTTTTTTCGTGCTTTTATTAGTTTTTAAAACAAATGCACTTAGGAATAAATTATTCTGTTTTTTCACTCATAAAAAAGGGAAAAACAGTGGCTCTAATCATAATTTTATTAAATGTCAAATATAATTGGATTCCACAGGCATTTTCAGGGTGTTATTACCTTTGCCTTGATGGTTTGGCTGACACAGAGTATCCCGGTTGTGAGCAGCATGTACTAATAAATCATTCTCTATAATGGACAGCAAGGTGCTACGGCTAATGTAAAAAATGAAAGGTAAGGTAATTCTGGAAAGGTGCCAGATTTGCCCAGAAAAAAAAAAGATTACAATCAGTGCTGCAAAATAATAAAGGCTCTGGTATACCGCAGCCATCATTAAAGTTTTTTTTTTTTCCTTTAGAAATATGGGTTTATTTTTCCTCTCCATGCTGATGATAGCCAGTAAGCTTGAAACAGCTGTACATGGATGGGATACTTAGCTTGTGTAAAATCCAGCCTTGGCTTTGCATTAAAGCTGTGTAATACAACAGGCATAAGCTTAAAGGAAGCCATGTTTGATAATGGCTATGGATTGAAGAGCGAGTCATTTGTGGGCACATTTGCATGTACCTGCTCAACTTCCCAGAGTGCAGTGTAATAACTGTTTTTCTCGGAATTCTGAGCTGGAAGCAGATTTTTTAACTTGTTTTAGACATTCAAATGTGAACACAGATGTACTATTTATTATGTATATATATATATATATATATATATATATATATATATATATATATATATATACATACTACTATAGAAACATAGGTAACTTGCAATTAACAATCTATACACCCACTTGACTGACATAGCCCAGTAAGTTTTTACTACCGGGTCAGCCTTTGAGGTCCGGATAAACAAAATGGCTCCATGTTACTTATAAGACTTCTACTCAGCCTAAGGACAATCGGTTACAATTTAATTTTGGAGAAGAAATGGGGAAAAGAATGTGAAATGAGGATTTTCTTCTAAAAATGACTTTGCAATTTAATTAAATAGACAAACTCTCCAACTGTCACTGAGACATACCTCTGAGAAAGGTCTGCGGTCTCTCCAATGAAATAAACTCTACTAACAGCAACCTAGGGATGGAGCTATTGCGGCTTTGAAACAAATACATATCATGTAAAATGTAGATCAGGGATAATTAAGATGTATTGTGATCCCCCATATGCTGCACCAATTCCAGAGCACAGATGGGCAGTGTCAAGTTCACCTTATAAGCTGCACAAAGGAGAACTTTGTCATTAAATGTTTCTGTGTTTTGTAGATCGATAAATCTGTTGTTACGTGTTCTACTTTTAATAAAAAAATAAAATAAAATGCATATATACATTTCCCATGGGCTATCAATATTATAAATGTGACCCTCAGATCTAAAATGCCTTTATTGTGTAGTTTCAAGTTTGACACTGCATATATTTGCACTAAAAGTTTGTGGCCTTATTGTTTAAGTCATTATAGTTTTGCATGCTAATTACATTTAAGAAATTATTGGGTAATATCCTCAGACCTGTTTTTGTAAGTACTAACTTTTTACAAATATATATAAAATATAAATAACAAATATTGAAAAAAAGCCAAATTAGTGAATACATGTTAATAGAGTTCCCCACAGGTCCACCAAGTTAAATTAGAGCTGAACATTTAAATTCGGGTAACTAATTATCTTTATTTGTAACTCGCCAACATATTCTGTAGTGCTATAGAGGGATTAAGCAAAAGCAGAATAACAAATTACAAAGGCCCTCATTCTATTACCGGCCGTAAATCGGCCGTAAGGCTGCGATTCCTTGCGGGGGTTCTGTTAACTCGCGATTCTATTATACGGCCCCGCAAGGATCTCCTCTTACGGCCGGCCGCATATCTTGGAACCGACCGTAAGCTGTGAAATCTAAAAACGTAAAAATAAATTCAAGCCTGCACTGTACAGCTCTGTAAATGCTAGGGATCATATTGGGGGACATGAGGAATAAAAGAAACCCACTCTCAAGCTTGCACATCTGCCCAAACCCGAGTTCAAATTAACTGTTTATTTTCCGGCTGCGGCGTGGGCATGTCTGAGGTGCTCCAAGCACTCTGGACTTTTTACATGGATATTTTACGGATATTAAAAATAAAATATTTTACGGATTTGAGTATAGGATAATTATGTGCTATTTTTTCTAACACCTAAAATCCCTTTATAGTCTTCTCAAAGTGCAGGATGGCTTTATTTGAGCTATCTTATGTGCTTAATTGGTGCTAGCGGGACCTCTTTCCTACAAGTAAGCAGCGGCTCGTTTTTAGCCTTGCAGAGAGGGTTCCCGGAGCAATTGAATTGCAAATAGGAATTTCTTACGGCCGAAACTCTTGCGGCCGTTTTAGATCAAAGGCTTTCCTCTGACGCGAGCGGCCGCAAGAGATAACAAGGCGCCGGCCGCAAGCCTGCCGGAGCCTCCGGCCGTAAGGGAATAGAATAGCCGTAAAGCTTGCGGCCGGTCCTTGCGGCCCCGCAACGGCTGCGGCCGATAATAGAATGAGGCCCAAAGAATGGCCCTGTCTTTGAGCTTAAAATCAAATGTACATAGTGAATTTTTCCAAAGCACTGACACATGATTGGAAACTCGTAAACTTACAATCTTCTTCCCTCAAACTCACATCTTTAAAATTCAACCACAAAAACTTTATTCTTCTACTTTAGGATTTCAGTTCACTCCAGAGTATACAAATCTAAAAAGAAGTCATGGATCTTGCTATTGAATTATAAAACAAATATCTGGTACAAAAAAATGAAGAATAAAAATAAACAACATTAAAGAATATAATATTATAAATAATATAAAATATAATGTAAATGTTAAGTGACATTATATTTAGTATATATTGATAATTGATATTGCATAATAGTATTTAATATAAATATAATACTAATAATATATGAATATAAAAAATAACAAGAACATAAGAAAAAGACGGGACATTTTACATCTAAACATAATGTAAGAAATTTGGTTATTGTACTGACATCGCAAAATCATATTTTAATAGGCTAAAATAAATAGAAACAGCACACTGCTAAAAAGTTATAAGAAAAGTAAGTAGGAAAAAACAAAACCTGTAAGCACACCATGGAATAAATTGGACCGACCCCAGAGCTAAATGTGCATTAGAACTTTAAATAACTTTAAATAACCATATTCCCTGGTTTGACGTCCAAGCCTTTCCCAACCATATTAACTGAATACTCCAACAACTGAAAGTTGTGACAATAAAGTTCTCTGGTTGAAATCACAAAACAATCCATAGCTAATTGGTTCATCCATAAAACATACATCATTTTATGCTTGTCATAACTCTCACATTCACAAAGGCACACATATACATTAAGATACATGGATACTGGGGGTGTGGCTAAGCTGCTGGAGAGGAAAGACATGTCCTGCAAGAGCTCCAGCTAAGGCCTGGGTTAATCTGGGACAATCGACCCCTATAGATGCCCTGAGTGACCAACAAACAATATCACTAAACTCAGAAGACCTAGGGGAACAAATTGATCCCAAAATTACCTTAAAAAAAAACAATAAAATCGGAAGAGTCCCCTGCATGGAATCCCTACCCAGGTGAACTTTTCCCCCTGGAAGCCTGGAGGGAGAGAGTGTGGTGCTGCACTGCTGAGGACATATATAAGCAGGTACAGGGGAGAGGCTATAGAGCTGTGGGGGGAGAGGATAGCCCTGATCCAAGGAAGGGGTACCCAGGGGGGCATCAAAAGCAAATTAGCCCCAGAAAAATTAAGCAATCCGGGGCCCCTTACCCACATATCCCCATCAAAGCTCTCCCCATACCCTGGGTCCAAGCAACCCAGCCCAACCTGTCTACTTAGACTCAGAACATTAAAAGTACACTGCACAGGACTGCAATGATAAAGAGTGCAGATTATCTAGCTTCACATCTATATGCTTCAGTGCTCCTAAAGTGATTTTATTGGAACCAACAGCACCGGGGTGCTTGAGACTGAACCAGGCACCTTACTACACTGTGTTATATAACGTTTTGTAACAGCACCATGAGGATTTACAATCTCACCCAAAACATTATATAAGTAGTCTCAATTGACTGTACTCTGCTCCCACCCGGTGGCAACTTTCAACCACTACAGGCTTCTTGTATACCAACATAGTATTGAACCTGCCAATATCTAGAACATCAAGGGGCCACAGCTCTCCACATTGTGCCTTCTGTCCCCCCATCAGGTCCTCCCAGTATCCTGGGTTTAAGCACACCAGGCTAACCTGTCTACAGAGACTCAGAACACTAAAATACACTTTGGACTGCACAGGACTTCAAAGGCAAAGAGTGCAATTTATCTGGCTTTGCATTTATATGTTGCAGGACTACTAATGTGACTTTATTATCACCGACACTATCGGAGTGTCTGGGTCTGAACCAGACACCTTATTATATTGCGTTATATAACACTCATCAACAGTTATATAAAGATATGCAGTGTCACTCACCACATTGTATAAGCAGTCTCAATTGACAATACTCTACTCCCACACGGTGGCAGCCTCAAAGCATTACAGGCCTTCTGTCCTTCAAGACTAAATTGAACCTGCCAATCTCTAGAACACCAAGGGACTAAAGCTCTTCATACTTTGACTGCTGTCCTCCCATTCGGCTTACCCATATACTAGAGAGAAACGGTAATACAAAGGACTGAATTAATTCCATATCACGACGTCACATTGGGGTTAACATACTAAATTTATCTTGGAAGATCTAAGGCAATATTTAGCCTGACACAGACTGGGCCTGGACCCTGGAGGATGTTAACACTAAACCAGTTGGCAAACACCCTGCTCACTAAAGAAAAGATGAGATAAATGTAGGGCCAACACCCCTATAAATGGGCCACCACCCCTCCTAACTCTTAAAGCGCACTTAAGAGTTCCTTGCAGCAGCATTGCTACCCAGTGGGCCGGGACTCACCTTAATCTAGACCTCCTCCCCCAACTGCACAGACCAGGTCTACTGGAAAGCTCATTCCTAAACTAGGCCCCGCATCGCCCTGATCTACAATACAAAGGGCAAAAATCATGATGGTTAGAACCAAAAAGGGCGAGGGATCCCGACGGATAACTGAACATTTCCCCTCTACTACGGCTAGAAGATCCCCCCACCCGGAATCAATCTCAGGGGCTTCAGATATATCGGATGCTGAGGGCTCCCAAAAAGGGAATATGATGAATGCAAACTTATCCAATGACTCCAAAACTTGGTTTGAGAACATGCTAAAATCACAACTATCATTGGCAGTTCAAGATCTAAAACATGAAATCCAAGAATTGGGCCAGCGGACAAGTATTTTGGAATCTTCCCTGGACCAGGTCATAGACTCCCAAAGACAAGATCGAGTAGACATTGATACAAATGCAATGAAAATATGCTCTCTTGAACTCAAACTGGAGGACCTCGAAAACAGATCGAGAAGATACAATGTCAGATTCAGAGGCGTCCCAAACTCAATCACTGACCTTGAGCCGTATCTTTCAGACCTAATAAAATCAATTCTTCCAGAGCCCCAGGAGGGTGAAATCGGCATTGAAAGAGCACATAGGGCACTTGGAGCATCCCCAAACCCTAACATGCCTAAAGACATCATCGCCCGCTTTCTGAGGCAACACACAAGAGATCAGATTCTCATTCACGCCAGAGGTCTAGACGAAATCAAGGGTCCTGACGGCACCACCATCCAGATTTATGCAGATCTCTCACCAGCCACCCTAGCGAGACGCAGGGAAATGAGACCGGCTGTGGAGGTACTTATACAACATAAAATTCCTTACAGATGGGGTTTTCCTTTCAACATCCAATTTACGGTAAATGGAAACAAGTTTATCGCTCAAGATGTGGAGGAATGCCAGACAATCCTTTCCTCCCTGAACTTATGGAAGGAGGGTGAAAATCCCAGCCCACTGGGCCAGGAACCAAAAGAGAAGCGAGATAGGCCGGTTAGACAATGGACGGTAGTTCCTGCCCCAAAGAGACAAAAAGCTGCAAAGAAACCCACAACCTCAAGCGGCGAGAGAAGGGGGTCTAAGGCAACCCGAGTAACTGACAGGCCTACATCACCAGGCTTGGGCCGGGATGCTCAAGTTGATATTGGCCGGGAAATTCCCCCCTCCAGAGAAGAGATGAGGTGACTGGCTAAGAGATAAGTTGTCTCCCTCAGAAGCCTAATGGACATTAGAAGCCGAGGGGAGTGTGATATAGGATGGAAGCCTACTGGGTTTCTCTTAATTCACTGAATTGAATGTTTTGTGCTACACAATGCAAGGGGTGATAGGCCCATGGGGTGAGGCGGAGAGTTTTTCCCTTTTATTAAACGGGGTGTGAATTGAGTAGTTAAAATTTAGTCTGCCTCCTCGCCAGGGCTATATGCAGGAGAACAGGATTCTCATGCCCACCAAGCGCGCTAGAGCGCAAGGAAAAAGTTTTAGTTTAGATAAAAAAGTTGAAATTGTTTTGTTTCTGTTGACACATGTATTTCTGTACATTTCCCTGAATTATGTCTTGCATGTAAATGGTCTATCTCTGTTCTGCCTAGTACTCCCAAGGTCTCTCCAAGATGCAGGTGCACCTCGTCTCCTGGTCATCCCAGGGGGTCTCTCGTCTCCGGCTTTCTGGCCCTCAAAACAACTTTCCCATCCTGAGCAGGAAAAATGTAAGTCACATACCAGGCACAGCACTCACAGACAGACAAGGATAAATGGCTAGGCCCGAATTTAAGATACTATCCCATAATGTGAAGGGATTTAACTCTCCTCATAAACGGCGTAAAGCCTTTCTTACATACAGGGAGCATCGCCCCTCAGTAATCTTTCTACAGGAGACACACTTCATGCGTAACAACCCCCCTAAATTTCTCCACAAACAATACCCACACTTCTATACAGCGGGTATGTTAGCCAAGAGGGAGGGGGTAGCAATTCTCTTACATAAGGACTTTCCGTTTATACTCCAGAGTAAAAAATCAGATCCCGAGGGTCACTACCTGATTCTGACCGGGAAAATACTCGACTCGACAGTGTCTTTAATTGCGCTATATGCCCCACCTACGAACCCGTATCACACGGTCCGGAAACTACTTATGGCACTGGAGAAAGGGGACTTTGGTAGAATTATTCTGGGAGGGGACCTAAATTTAGCGTTGGATCCCGGATTAGACAGGTCTAAGGGGAGAGTGGGGCCCCACTTCCCCAGTAGGCTAAAACAACTTAAAACACAGCTAGCGAACCTGAACCTGGTAGATTCCTGGAGGGACCTTCATCCTAGGGACAGGGAGTACTCTTTCTACTCAGCCCCTCATAATTTATTCTCAAGAATTGACTATATCATCATTGATGCTTCACTTTTGGATCAGACAAAGGAAGCAGAGATTATTCCGTGTACCTGGTCGGATCACTCAATAGTCAAAATTGCCCTAGACTTTGGCACAGCATACTCCCCCCCCCCCCCCCCCCCCGTCATGGCGCATCAATGATACGCTACTAGCATTTCCTCAATCCAAAGATAAGATCCAGCAAGAACTTGAGATATATTTTGGGGAAAATACTAAAGGAGATGTAGAAATAGGCTGGGTGTGGGTGGCCCACAAAGCATATATTAGAGGGGTCTGCATGAAGATATCTGCTGAACATAAAAAGCAAAACAGGGCCCGAGAGGACGCATTAAATAAAGAGTTAATGAGATTGGAAAGGGCAATGCAGCAAGATAATTGTATTGGGGATAGGTCCCAGATTGAGAAAACCAGAGCGGAACTGGATATGATTCTGTCAGAGAGAACGGAGAGAGCGCTTAGAATCACACATCACAAGTTTTATAGCAAAGCAAACAAACCTGACACTTTCCTAGCCAATAAATTAAAATCAAAGCAAAACCAATCTAGGATCTGCCAAATTAAATCGCCCCAAGGGCTAGTGACCTCCAACCCCACAAAAATTCAGGACATCTTTCAGGCGTATTATAGCAAGCTATATAAAGCCTCGAACTCCCCAGTTCAGGGGTAAACACAATCACTTTTATCCTCCCTGGATCTACCTAAACTAACGGAGGAGAATGTTACTTCATTGAATAAAGCAATCTCCCAGGAGGAAGTGAGCAAAGTTATTTTAGAATCAAAATTAGGCAAAGCCCCAGGCCCAGATGGCTTTACAAACACATATTATAAGAAATTTGTCAGCACTTTAGCCCCATACTTGACCACATTATACAATACAATACTGGAGGGACGACCAATCCCCCCAGAACTCAACAAAGCTGACCTGGTATTGTTTCCCAAGGAGGGGAGGGACCCGTTAGAAGCCAAGAATTACAGACCAATTTCACTCCTTAACAGTGACATAAAGTTTCTGGCCAAAATCATGGCAGATAGGATAGCTGGGTTTCTCCCCTCCTTGATTCACAAAGACCAGGTGGGATTTATCCCAGGGCGACAAGCAGGGGACAATATCAGGAAAATTCTGAATTTAGTCCACCATTCTAAATTAAATAACACTCCGGCCTGCCTGCTCTCTCTGGATGTAGGGAAGGCCTTTGACTCTCTGGAATGGCCTTTTCTCATGGCTACGCTAAACAAATTCGGGTTTTCAGGGAAGTTTTTAAATCTAATTCGGACTTATTACAAAGATCCTAAGGCAAACTTAAGACTCCCGGGTGGGGGGAGGCCAGCGGTCAGCATCCAGAGGGGGACGAGACAGGGGTGCCCATTGTCACCGCTCCTATTTGCGTTGGCAGTCGAGCCCCTGGCACAATGGATTAGAGCCTCCCCGGAGATAAAGGGTATCCAAGTGGGGTCACATCATTTCAAGGTGTCACTATTTGCGGACGACTTACTATGCTCCATTTCGGAGCCATCGACGTCGGTACCACCCCTGATGCAAAAACTTGAACACTTCGGGATGCTTTCAGGATTGAAAATTAATGTAGAAAAAACTGAAGCCTTGGCCCTAGATATACCGCTCCCGGAGAAAGATTCCCTCACACAGAGGTTTAAATTTAAATGGGCTGGGAAGGGGATTAAATACCTAGGAATTTGGTTGACAGCTAAAGTACAAGATCTATATAAAGCTAACTACCGGCCAATGTTCCGTTTACTCCAGGAGGAGATGATTAAATGGGGCAAATATAACATCTCCTGGCTCGGTAGGATTAGTTCGGTTAAAATGAACATTTTACCTAGACTGCTTTATTTATTTAGATCTCTACCGATCCAGATGCATATGAAAGACCTCTCAAACTTCCAAAGCAGGGTGTTCCGTTTTATCTGGGGTGGGGGTCCCTCCAGGATTGCAAGAAAGAACATGTACAAACATAAATCCAGAGGGGGGTTGGCATGTCCCAATTTAAAACTTTATTATCGAGCAGCTCAATTAGCTTTTATACCCCAGGCCCACTTACCCGAAGCCCATCCGGCATGGATGTTTGTTGAAAGCCAAGACATGATGCCCTATACATGGGACACGGCGGTCTGGATTCACCCACTCCCCACAGAGATTAAGAAATCTGCCAATCCTATAATAAGGAACTCCGCGGCTAATATTATCTGGGCCTTCAATCATACAGACCTTCTACCCCGGATATCCCACTTAACGCCTATACTTACGCATCCACTAGCTCCAGCAGGTATCTCACAGGTCTCTCGGCAATGGTGGAAGAATAACAAACTTGATAGATTGGGAAACTGGATGAGAGATGGTCGGGTATTAACATTCGAAACTATGAGAGACGAATATGATATCCCCCTTTATGAGCACTATAACTTTTGCAGATTGAGATACTTTGTAGATAAACTACTTAGGAGTTCAGGGGTCCCCTCCCGGAATGGGTTCTCTAGAATATGTGAAAAAGCCCCCCTTAAAAGAGGAGTGATAGGGGAATTATACAAGGTCTTCAATACCCCAAAATCATTAGCCAAAGAAAAATACATGAGGGAATGGGAAAAAGATATAGCCAAGAACTGGGAGATTGAGACGTGGGAGACTTCCTGGGCCAATCTCCTGAGGGGGTCACTAAACTATAGTGTATTAGAGACATCAATTAAAGTCCTTCATCGGGCGTATATTACCCCAGATCGACTAGCTAAATGGAGTAAGACGGAAAGTCCGAAATGCTTTAGGGGGTGCTCAGAGCTGGGCTCCTTTCACCATACTTGGTGGAGCTGCCCAAAGGTTCAGCAGTTGTTGACGGCAGTGGGTGACTTAGTGGATAGTATATTTGGACACCATATTGAAATTACCCCAGAATCTAGTCTACTGGGGATTCCGGTGGCCTCTCTTTCTGCCCCCCACAACAGACTCCTACAATTTATCTTTTTAGCGACGAAATCACATATTGCCAGGAACTGGAAGAAAAAGACACTTGAGATAGGGGCAGTTCGAGCTAAGATTCACTACTTAGCGGTTAATGAAAGGATTTCCCACTCAGTGGCGGATTCAATCCCTAAGTATTTAGAAATATGGGGTCCCTGGATAGGATACACTGATATTAGAATCCCTCTACTCCAATGAAGGGGGAGGAGGAGGTAAGGGCACCCTCACCTTGTTGACAGAATACAGGGGGGGCTGGGGGCCGGAGAGGAGATACCGGGAGAGGAACTGCACCGATATGGAAGAAGACAGACAGGTAAGCTAGGTTGGATCAATGACAAGATCGAGATAGAGAAATGTTTTCCAAAGAGGAAGGCTTAACATAGATGTGTCAGATAGAATGTTTTAGTTTAATTGGTTAGGTTAACATTTGTGAAAGTTTGTAAGCAACTCTTCCTGAAGATATAAGAAAAGATAACGGGGGGGAATAGAATGGAAGGAAGGTACTGAAAGACTAACAAACGCAAATAATCATATTATATCCCTCTAGAGGTAAATGAGTCAGCCAATGGATAAAATTTGGGCTTTTTTATAATATCTTTATGATCCTCTAAGTCTTAGGTTAATAACGGAAAGTATTAGGAGATAACAACTTAACAACCAAAGAATAGTATAAGTAACGGATAAGTTTAGGGATACATGTTTACATAACCAAGAAGGGTCCATTATAATTCTATACATTGGTTCATCGATAATAGCACGGAGGTAAATACGGAAAAAAGGAGGAGGCAGGATACAAGGATGAGATTTCACAATTGATGTTGGGGTATTGTTTTATTACGCTCAATATTGTACAACTGTTTGCACTTTGTATTCCTGCAATAAAAAATTAGTTAAAAAAAAAAAAAAAAAAAAGATACATGGATACTAGCACATGTGTATATAGTATTATGGTCTGTGATGCTGCTCTGCATAATATGGAGAGGTGCCGACAATTACACAATAATCCGTTTTCATTGTTCTCATTTGGAACCTATTGTAATTTTTCAGCAAACTTTGCTTTCATTTTTTTCATTTAATATTGATGGTCCCTAACCATCTCCTCAGTGTTCACACAATGTTAAATCTAAATCCCAATCTGAGGAGATGATTGGGAACCACTGACTTAAATGTATAAATACTGGATCACATATTATAATTGTCTAACTACGAAACGTCGTCACGCTTTGCGTGGTGCGTACCTGGAGGCGATGAGCTCCGCATGGGCTCATCGCTTGCGAGCTTTCGCGAAGCAAGGCGAGCCATTAACGTATAGCACTTAGCCGATGAGCGCCAAAGGCACTCATTGCTGCGAGCCTCGCAAATCGATTATCGCTGCGAGCCTCGCATAGCGAGGCGAGCCGTTAAGCCACTACAACGCACTACAACTATCAGCACAAACACAAAGAGCCAATGAAACACGCGGGACTTAGCCAAAAAACACTTTCTAAACGCGGAATAGCCTTGGCGTGCAAGCGGTTAACAAACGCGGTACTTAGAAAAAAAAGATACGAGACGCAATAAATTACGACAAACGACAAAAAGAAAAAACAATAAAAACACACTAAATACACCCCAAAAAACATCACAGATAGCACGGGGCAACATCCAGGACATCTGGGAGTGAGGTGGAACACGAATTTAACTCAATTTAGACAATTTTCGGCACTCGAAAATCGCCTAAGAGAGAAAAAAAATGGCTGCCGAAAAAAATGAAAATGAGGCTACACGACCACAGACCGCGTAAAACACTGCCAAATGGATTTACCTCGCGCTCGCAGCCATTTTAGAATGCACACTTGGAACATGAAGGTGATCAGAGGACAAAAAGTACACAACAGGAGAGGCTCGCAATGAGGGCGCTCAGCGCAAGCTTTGCAATGAGCGCCGAAGGTCCTCACAGTACAAAACGGTTTACATTGTGTATCAAACAGCCTTCCCAGCCTTACAATTTTATTGACCATCATTTTTGACGGGCAAGTCGCTAGTATGAATATAACCTTGAATAACTATAAAATCTAGATTTTATTTTACTTTTGCACGTCCTGCATTATTTTTGAGTGCCATATTTTTTTGTAAATCTGTACAATTTTCAAATGACCTAAAAACCACGAGAAACACTTTCCAAATTATTGGATTAAAGTACGACTTTCAGCTTGATATCATTTGCGTATGAATTCAAAGTAATATTTATGGCAGTAAATTCTGTACAATTGTCTAAGTGTACATACTTTTGGCTCTATAAGACTTTATAATTTGAAAGTCTATTGAACTGTGAATTTTTTGGAAGTGAATGCATTATATTATTGTCATGAAAATACTTCTCTCTGGCAAAAATGTTCTGAAAAATGCATATAATTTTATAGTACACAGCCCTAGGAATATTATGACATGGGTAGTACATTTATCCATAAATATATTTGTGACTTGGAATTCTTCTTGAAAGAAATGGAAATTTATTAAAAAATATACTTCAGGCTTTGCATTAAATTTCCCACATAAACTCAATACTGAGATGAAAAGAATGAATGAATATTATTGCCTGAGTACATGGGTAGTAGTTATGTGTAGGTTTTTATCATGGTTTTACAGAAACAGAGGATAAATCAATAAAAGGCTGTGTTAACTTTCATTTATGAATTTTTCATAACTGACAGCAGAATACATACACCATGAATGACAAACGAAAAATGCCGCAAACAATAAAAATTCTCCACCCAAAGGAAATCTTTTCCAGGAGGAATTTGAACATGGCTATGATAAATTTTTAGATTTTTTTTTAATAAAAAATCACTTAGAGTTTTTAATAAAAATATTTTATATTTATTTTTGCCATAAATGTCACTATGAATGTCACAAATAATCACTATGAAACATAAAGATCACTGTAATGCATTTAAAAATTTAAAAACTGTATGGAGATTAATGAATTTTTTTTTTATTAATTTTTAAACTGTATATTTTTCCCTCCAGCAGAGAGGCTTCTCTCCACTTCCCTGTGCCTAGTAATGAGGAATAGAATGTTCTGCCTAGGGGCTGGACCGTCATGGAGCTTGGAAGCAGGCTTTGTAATGATGCCACTGGTGCTGCCGTCACATCATTAGTTCTGCCTCCACGGCATATACAGAGGTAACAGCTCTATTGTAACCATCTTGCAGCTGCCCCAAAGCTCTGCCATTGACACTGCATGATACTGACTTCAATGTATAAATACTGGATATGAAAATAACCTAATACACTAATTTGTTTTTATTACTAATTTGTGTTCAGTGGATGAAACATAGCCCCCCCCCCCCTCCCCTTTACTGAGAATGCTCACTTTGAACCAGAATCTGACTGGCTAGGCTTATTTTTAGTCCAGCTTCCAGGCAGCGCTGGCGACACAGAGAGGTGGAAATAAGCAGCTCTGCTTCAGGGGAAAATGACACATTCAAATGTAAGAAAGAAATAGGAGTTATTTTGTATTTTACACAGGCAATATTTTTTAATTTGTTACAGGTGAATACCAAAATAATGCTACATTTAATTAAAAAAAAAAAAAAAATTGCAATTGTTTATCATTATAAAGTAAAAAATGCCATTATTCTCAGGAATAGAACCATATATATTACCCGTTGGTTGCCTAGTAGACTCATACATACATTTTTTATCATTTACTGAATATCACATATTTTATATACTAGATCTGAGTTAGATCCCCGCTGCAACCTGATACCTTGATGCTGGCTTCCCAGCTACCAGGATAAATTTTTCCCAGCTACTGGGATATATTTGTAGCACTACTGCAAATGAAAAGATATAATCTGATATTTGATCACTGTCACTTTCTTTTTTTATGCCCAAATCTCCAGGGTATTTGGTCAATGTGGGTGGATTGGTGAATTCCTATTTCTAATTAAATTCTAATTATGATATAATTATGGAATAAGCTGTAGCATTCAATGTACACAATAATGTAACAAGTAAAAGCCATACTTTTATAACACACATAGAAACAACATATTAAACCGAGTTTCTTTATAACTTCTACACCAGTTATAGGCAACAAGTGGCCCAGGAGCCATATGTCCTTCACACAATTCCCCCCTAGGGTGTTCTCCTATTATATCGCAATGAAATTTAGTAAATACCCTATAGTAATCCTAAATACTTCTCATTATCTATTCCTTTATTACCAATTAATTCTCCAACAGCAATTTTACCATTTTTCTTGGAGTAAAATAAAAAGGCCCTCATTCAATTGCAATTTGGCCAATTGAATAGGGGTCTAAATAAGCACATAACATATATTTTTTAAAGAAGTTTTTAGTTAGTAAACATCTATCCAAAAGCAAGGTTTTCACTAACTAAAAACTTCTTTAAAAAATATATGTTATGTGCTTATTTAGACCCCTATTCAATTGGCCAAATCGCAATTGAATAAGGGCCAAAGGCATTAGCGATCAGGGGCCGCATATGAGGTCCTTAGCGTGAAATAGGTCACTGTGCTATACTATCATACTTTTACATTTTTGGATTTGCACTTCATTAGTAATGAGGTTTACATTTTTCATTTAAATAATATCTAATGATAAATAGAGGATATTGTTTCTCATATTTTGGGGGAGTAATTATTATCAGAGCTTGCTATACACCCACAGTAGAAGCCATTAATTATAAAATTATCTTATTTTATTAAAAACATATAACCAAATAACAATACAATTATAAGTTTTTTTTTAGTTTTTTTATTCAAAATAAAAGTTGTCTGGTTATAATTCACATAAGATGCCGTTTATTATTATTTTTTGTAACTAATTGTACATGCTCTATGTGAGAGTGCATATATGTAGATCTTCATTTTGTCTGGGCTGGGAATAATTAAAAAATAATAAATTCAAAATGTACACATTTACATGCTTTATCAATAAAATAAACCAGTAGACATACATTGAGTATGTAGTTACATACAAATAACTTCTCACATATATTTGCTGCTAATCTCTTGCAATGAAACATTGTTCATGTAGAGCCAACTAAAATTAAATTATTTTAAACTTATAATTGGATTTAAATTGTATATATTTAAAAGAGCACACTGAAAACAAAATAAAAAATAATGTATTAATAACGAGTGCTCTGAAGGCTGGTAAAATTACCCCTTACCCTGCAGCACTCACAGTTGAGAGATCCGCCCTCTGTCACTTTGAAAAATTGTTTAAAAAGGAATTACTGTTGTGCAGCCAATCATGGGTTTGCAAAGACATGTCAGTGATACAGGTTAAACATAATTATATGTCATGTCTACATTTCTATGTACAAACTGATATTGTATAAAGCCTGCACTTTTTAAATGTAAAGTAGAAAAAAGAGAAAATTCAGGCCTTTTCAAGGGATAATGCTGTCATGACCCGCTTAAAGTATAATGTCAGAACTTTTGTATGAATAAAATCCAATCTTATATGCGTATTATAAGCTAATATAATAATCCTATTATATACCCTTTCTTTTATATCCAATGTATTAATATTTTATATGCTCTATACATTTATCACCTACGTGATGAGTGGCAAAGGTGCTCATTGCGAGGCCTGCAGGATGCAAGGCCCGCGGGACTTATAGATTGAAGACGGACTCAAGATGAGTGCCGTAGGCGCTCATTGCGAGGCTTGCAGCACATTGCTGCAATGAGCACCGAATGCGCTTATTGCAGCTCTCGCAATAGTGCCTTTTCAGAGGGTCCTCTGTCCTGTCAGAGATGTAAAAAAGAAAAATAATATACAAAATAAATTAAAAACATCACACACAACTCAGGGGGACAGCCATGGAGCCTGTGAGTGAGTTTGCAAGCTAATTTGAGCCCTAATTTTTCAAAGATAGAAAATCGTCTAAGCTAGGAAAAAAATGGCAGCTGAAAAAGAGTAAATTTTCTCAAACAGTTATTTAATTTTCCTCTTCTTGCCTCTAGGGGTGGCAAGTTATCTCTCTTACTTATACCACCCCTCTCAATGCATGAGGTGGGCAGGCAACAGTCAGTATCCATGTTGCATCTTCTTTTTTTTTTTTTTCAGACAAAAGAATACAAGTACAAAAACAAGACGTAGATACAAAGTACAGAACAGACAAACAATCACGATTCATGACACTCTTCTGATAATACTCTCTCTTCCCTACTTTCCCCTCGTATTTCCCTCTTAACGGGGGTAACTTATACATCCAAACCAGATTTAAACAATATATACATATATATACATATATATACAGAGAAAACATGTTACATCTGTATCCCCTATATTACAACTTAACTTCTTTAGACCCAGGGCTGTGAGAGGCTGTGACAGATCTTAACACCTCTCTAATATTTGCATCTATATCAATGGCTTTTCGCCATCCCCCCACCCAAAGTTAATTCCAACATTATGTGAGAGAGCTTTTCGCTAACCATTCTATATAGGGACCGAGGTCTACCCTCTCTTTTAGAGAAAGGTCTATTATTCTTTATCACTTCTCTTTCTTAACTATCTGCCTTCCCGCACTTTTCCCTATATTTGTGTTTTTTAGTAAAGACGTCTGTATATATAGTAACAAAACTTTTCTTTTTTCTCTTTCCCTCTCTTCCCTCCTTTTTTTTTTTCTTTTTTTTTCTTTCATGTTGCATGTGATTCTCAGCAGATTGTCCCTGAGACCTTATCTGACTGTCCTCAAAGATGAAAGAGAAGAACTTAACACTTTAAATTTACCACTATTATGATTCACAGTTATAGATAGGTTATAGAGGAGTTTATGTTTTGTTAACATGTACTGTATACAAATCAGTGCAAATCGTAGTGTGCAAATTGAGGAATCGCCTTGCAAGAAATGTTCTGGATTTCAAAAGTAGTCCCCAGAAGTATTGAAATGTAACCAGCCTGTGCCCATGAGCACTGGAAGGTAACCAGCAGGTTCCCAGGAATACTAGAAGGTAACCAGCCAATCCCCAGGAGCACTCATAGGTAACTTATAATGTATATGACACAGAAAAAAATCACATGAGCACAAGGACTAATACTAACCTGCTGGCTGTGCTTTATGCTTAATGATATGGTCATAAGTATGTGCGTGGGAACTACCAGATTTGGCCACTAAAGGGGTATGCAGTAGTATGCCTTTCCCATGAAACCTTTGACGTATATATATATATATATATATATATATATATATATATATATATATATATATATACACACATGATATAAACATACATAATAAGTTGGCATATAGACATATATACTGTATTATGCCAGTGGTACTGAGAATTTAAACAGAAATTAATTAAGAAATTAAGGGGGGCAGCACTGCACTGGAGTCATGGGTGGTAGATCCACCGCTGCTGCACCCCTGAGTTGAATTGTACCAGGGTCACAGTTTTTTTTTTGTCCCCCCAAGATTTTTTTGGGCTCCTACACCCATGTGTACAAAATGGCGGGATAAATATGAACTAAATAAATGTTATTAAATACATGACAGCGACGTCTTTAAAAACAAGGGATATTAAAAACACTAATAAAGGGAATAAAACAAGGGCAGATGTAAGGAATAGCAAGTAACCCTATAGCACTGATATTGTGCAATGTGGGACTCTAAAGTGAGTGGTTATTGCTATTCACACCTAGCGGGCAGGCCAAGACATTTACAAAGAGTTCCCAGGGCAAAAAAGCCCTATAATATTATAAATGATGTATATACAAAGCACCCTTATGCTGAAATGAATATCCTCCACATATCTAGAGGATGACTTAAATAAAGCAATATTTATGCAAAAACATAGGTAAAAAGATGCCTTACTGATAGACCTATTGTGCTTTTATAAAGGTACCAAGAAGCTGTACCTATATAAGCAGAGTTGGCAAAGAGCTCAACTTGGAGCACAAATAAAGTTATCCTGAACAGCTATATATTACACAGCATAGGGTTCAAGCTGTGTCTGTGTGTACAAATAGGTAACTAGCTGCCATATGGTACAACAAGTACCTAAAGATGTGTGTGCAAAAATAGAAGCTGTTCCCCAACTTAAAGGTCGTACAGGAGGTGCTATCAGGTATTTTCAGACATATTATGCCACTAGTGGGATATAAGGGGCTTTAAGCTAGGCCATAACTGCAGCAGATTCGCGCTTCCTGGAACGCTTGGCCGCTAGGTTTGCAACGCGCATGCGCACGTCTAACGTGATGACGTACGCAGCGTGGTTGCTAGGAGCCTGACGCGTTTCGACGTATCACGTCTTTGTCAAAGGGAAATTGTATAACGCTGTCTCTGAGAGCTTTATATAGGGAGCTGTCACCAAGGCAACGTGAAAGTAGTATATACATTGCCCGTACAGGGTCACAAAAGTGCAAATGGCATAGAAATTACGTTAGTATATACAAAAGGACACTGAGATGGATGTTAAACGTTAATGAAAACCAAGGCAATAGTATAGTATCAATGCATGGGTCATATAGACAGGTTTGGGAGGCTAATAATAAGAAATGTAGTGTGAAAAGTATATTGCATATAGATAATTGAGTTAAAAAAAGACAAAAGATGACACCAAGGTTAAAAGGCCGTTATATAGGTGAAAAGTGAGCTCCATTGGATAATAAAGAGTGGGGGATCAAGGGACAAAATCTATATAAGGAGACAGAAGTCTCAAAGTGTAAAGTTATATAAGATGTGTGGATATGGCTGGAAAGCTAGTGTTAGAAGGGAAAATATGTACTATAAAGTGTGTATGGACTATGGTGATAGGTACCTCTAGCATATTGCTGGTCTGAACATAAAATAGAAAAGAATAATAAAAAAGGGTGCTAATGCACTAAAAGACTAACTAATGAAATGGACAGATACTTGCTAGGGTGCATATACATAATGGTGAAGCAGATTGAGACTCTGTGAGGGTTAAAGTGTACTCAGTGTCTACCAAAGGTGGACAGAAAAAAAGGTTATATTAAATGTGAAGCAAACTGAGACAATGTGAGGGTTAAAGTGTACAAAGGACAACAAGGCCTACCAGAAAGTGGGCAGACAAAGTTATGCACATAAAAAGAGAGAGGGACAAAGTGCTAAATGAAGGGCGTAAAAGTAAACCCCTCATTGAGTCCATAAGGTGCTTGAGCCTTCAATTGGTATATCCAGCGTGCCTCACATCCTACACCCATGCTCATAAGGATAGGAGGAGTTTAGTCATAATGTACCGTATTGGTCCGAATATAAGCCGCACCTTTTTTCCTATTTTTGAGCTTGCGAGTTAAGGGTGCTGCTTATATTCGCGACCGTCAAAAAATCATTGCCGATTTGCGAACTTTGCTTGTAACGTGTGCGGCTTCTATTCGCGAATGCAAAATTACTGCCGATTTGCGCGATTGCGAGTTAAGCGTGAGTGATTGCGAGTTAAGGGTGCGCGATTGCGAGTTAAGGGTGCCGATTTTTGTGCTTTAGACTGGTATTGAATAGCGATTTACGGTTTTAGTGATTCTAACGTCCTGTAAAGCCTGTAACCAGCAAAAAACGCTACTGTGCTAATTAAAAAGCCTGTTTCTTGCAATGGCTAATCACTTTGAGAGTCTTTTTCTCTCCAATTTTACGGGTGCGGCTTATATGCGGGTGCGGCTTATATTCGGACCAATACGGTATAACTTTATATAATGATGCTAGATATAACTTTTTCTTGTAACGGGCATACAGTATCCTTTTAAACACAGAGATACAGTCACTAGTATATCTTTGACATAGCATGCATGATCTGGGATTATTTTCTGGTATTCCAAGGGATATAAAACCTAACACTAAAATCCGAAAATGTTATAAAATCTTTTTTTACCCTCTTTGCTGGTGTATGATGGACACATTTCTCTTAGGTGCTGAGGAGTGAGCCACATCAACACTTATGTTTATTATTTTGGAATTCCTTCACAACTGTTCTGTAACTTTCCCATGTTCTCTAAGAAAGTATATTGCACCCCTTCCTTGAACATACACCCACCACATGCAGTTGATATTGCTATTAGTATTACTTCTTGCAGACAATTCTTATATGGTGAAAAAGTGAGTATCGACTCTTCATTCCTCAGCACTGTAGCATAAGCGAAAACAGCAAGTGGAATCAATGTAACAATTAAATTCAATTATGCTGTTTTGGGGGCCACCATTTTTGTTTTTACTCATCTGCTTCTGCATGTGGCAGGAGAGGTGTAGAACATTTTAGCTGCTTCAGTTGAAGTGTGGCAATCCTTATTACCAGTACTTAAAATGGGACTGACAAAAACATTATTATAATTATTTTACATGATACCTATCTTTTCGGTTTGCAGATCAAACAAGGAAATGCCTAAGTATAATTTTATATAATAGTTAACAAATTAAACATAATTTTTTTTTTGTTTCTAGTAATATTTTCAGGTGTTAAGTGTAATTTTTCAACAGTATGGTTTCCTGATATATCTATGATGTATGTATGGTACAGACCTTACGGGTTCTTTAAACAATCACTGTAGTCACATTTTTATATATGGTATTTTAGGTAATCAACTTGATAATGGGCAAGTGGAAACACAATCTTTATGTTTTTAATATTTATATCCAAAAATATTCTTTACCGAAATGTTGTATTTTCTGACCTTTCCTGTTGGTTGGCCGCACGTGCTATGAGGGTGCTTCAAGGCTGCCATGCACCACCACCTAGTGATCGGAATGCATCAGCGCGCCCCCTGGCACCTGGCATCAATGGGGAGAATAGTTAGGGATACACTTTGGTTTGAAGGTTAGGCTTGGGGTTAGGGATGTATGTAGGGTTAGTGGATACAAGTTAGGAGATACAGGTTAGGATTAGGGGATACAGGTTAGGGTCACAGTTAGATTTTCAGGGTTAGGCTTGGGGTTAGGGTTGGATGTAGGATTAGGGGATACAGGTTATGGTTACAGTTATGTTTTAGGTTTATGGTTGGATGTAGGGTTAGAGGGGATACAGGTTATGGTTACAGTTATGTTTTAGGTTTATGGTTGGATGTAGGGTTAGAGGGGATACAGGTTAGGGTTACAGTTATGTTTTAGGGTTAGGTTTGGATGTAGGGTTAGAGGGGATACAGGTTAGGGTTACAGTTATGTTTTAGGGTTAGGTTTGGATGTAGGGTTAGGGGATACAGGTTAGGATTAGGGGATACAGGTTAGGGTTACAGTTAGGTTTTGGGGTTAGGCTTGTGGTTAGGGTTAGATGTAGGGCTAGGGGATACAGATTAGGGCTACAGTTAGATTTTAGGGTTAGGCTTAGGTTTAGGAGTTTAGGTTTAGGATTGGAGTTAGGGATAGGGTTAGAGTTAGGGTTATTATATTAGTTCTGCTGAGTAGAAGCAGCACAGAACAGTGCGTCAGCCTGGTGGCGTGCTGCTTGCAACCCCACTGTGTCGGGAACAGCGCACCCAACAGGAAAGATCTGCATTTTCTTGTGCTGATTCTGCCCTCTACAAATCAGCAAGATTTGTTCTTGTATAGGAATGCACTTTCCATTAATCCAACTGAAAGCACTGTCAGTTTTAGCACCCACATTCCCACTGCACTTGGCATTCAAAGCAGATCAACATAAAAAAGACGATAGGTTACACTGCAGCATAATTGCATTTCAAAATTAATAAATTAGAGACTGCAATATTTTTATAAGTCCTAAAAACATTTTTCCTCCTTCCAAGAACTGATCTTCAATATAATATATTTTAAATATATGCGCATAGTAGCGCCAGTGTAAAAGTCCTCCTCATATACAAACTGCATTGCTTATTATTACAACCTGTTCCATTTTGCAGTATTCCCAAGTTTTAATACCCTTATTCCACTTGTAATGGAGTAGTCTAGTTCCAAAAAGGCAAAGGCTAGAATACAAATCAGACAATTTCACACTAATACAGACAGCATGATGATGGCTCCTGCATATTTCCACAAATCACATTGCTGCGCAGGTTAAAATAAGGTCCCTGCTCTGCAAACTAATGAGAAGATTTCAGTGTTACAGAATAGCAGGTTTTTCCTCTCCTTTTGATTTAATGTAATGTGCTGCTAATTAAGATTTTTCTCCTAGTCAGCAATCTGTCCGATCCATTCCAAGAGCAGACGTGGGGTTTTCACTTCAATCACAATGTATTTCTGGTTAAACTGCATAATCTCAGCAGAGGAAAAATGCAGAGACACGTGTAATCCAATTAAGCATCTGAAAGTGCTTGTTCTAGAGTTAGATGCCTGCTAAGGGAAGGTCTAGAAAGAACTCTGGATACAATTCTGTAATTATGAGCACTTTAAGTTTCATGCAGTATGAATGAATCTGAGGTAGGTTTACGCAAAGCATCATGGGATGTGTAGTCCCCACTACAAGGAAGCAAGGAGGAGCTCAGACACTGCGGCCCGGTATTTCTGCATTGTTCTGCGGTTGGCTTGAAGGTTAGTATAGGGTTTAAAACCATACTTGAATGCAGTGTTTCTATTGGTTAGTAAGAGGTGCCTATGTAGGCAGCTCTGGGGGCGTGAAACCCAAATTTTGTATAAAATAAATTATATTTATTTAAATAAAATAGAACTTGTGTATAGAATGACTCAATGTAATATGTTTTTCTGATATAAGCAGTATGTGCTAGATTAGAAGAAGATACACATTGGGAAACTTCCATGTACCTTTAAGGAACAACTGTAGTATTGGAAATACATTTGTAATTTATTTAATAAAATAACCTGGGCATGGGCATAAAACAGTTTTTATAGAAAATATTTTATTTAGCTGACTCTGCTTGTGTCATGGGTGCATCCACCTTGGGCTGTTAGTCTGCTTGCATCCTGAGGGGGAGGGTTATCCTACTGAGATTTGTTTCTGTTGTTAGTCCTGTTATTAAGTCTCAATTCACAGATTCAGTCTTTCCATAGAAATTAATTGAATTGTTATCTAAATCCCCTCACCAATGTAAAATGGATGCCTCCGGTAACCAGAAGATGCATTAAGACATATTTTATTCTAAATAACAATATCTTAACACAATTGTTGCTGTTTAATTATTATCTTAGTCAGACTCAGTGTTTTCAAACATATATCCTTTTAATCATACAGTGGTCCTTTTAACACAACTAGAGGTATGTTTTATCTTTAAAACAGCAGACATGCAGCCTTATTAAATTGCGATTCAGCCAATTGAATAGGGCTCTATATAAGCACAGAGCATATTTTTTTACAGAAGTTTCTAGTTAGTGAAGACCTTGCTTTTGGATAGAAGTTCACTAACTAAAAACTTCTGTAAAAATAAAAATGCTCTGTGCTTATATAGAGCCCTATTCAATTGGCCGAATTGCTATTTAATAAGGCTGTAAACCTGCTTCATGTTATTGCAGATTCAGACATGAATGTATGAAATGGCAAAGGAAAAACTGTCAGCAATCACTGCTGTACTGAAGCAGATACACAAGGGTTGAAGGCAAAACAGTTTTATCTCTATGTGTCAGTTTTAACTCTATGTGCACGGGGTTCTGTTAGGGACCCTCATGGTGGGTGTTAAAATGTAGGTGCCACTGGTGTATCTAAAGGACCCCCTTGGCATGTAGTTAATATTTTTGGTGCCATGGGGGTCTCAATAAACCCCCATAGTTATGTAGATGGGGAATCAGGGAATGGGTGTGAACGGAAAAGGGGACGCTAAAGGATTCCCTTCACCGCTTCTGTCATGAATCAGCCAGGGGCGATCTTGGATTTGGAACTGTTATCTGCCACATGTTATTGAACAGAAGGTTTTGGGCTCCCAGAGCCACTGTTATAATGTTATATATTCAGGGCAGAGTCCCACTGTTATTGTTATGCATTCAGAGAAGAGGCAGTTTACCACGTCACCACTAATAAAGTCGTCATAACGCATTAAGTGGACTGACGTGGGAAGTACTGCCTCAACTCATAACATGTGGCAAAGGGAGAGATGCTGTGGATTATAAAAAGTTGTAGTGGTATTATCTGTAAATATATTGTATTGTAATGTGGGAGCCATGTTGTGTGCAGTCATCCATATTGGGTCTGATACAGATAGTAACCTGAGTAGATCACCCATCTGCCTTCCAGCTATCACCTAAAGTAAACACTTGAAGTGATAGCAAGGCCAGAACAAAGGGGTCTGTACAGACATTGAGGCACCTTAACCCCATGGGGTCTTCAGCCCAATATCAGGGTCATAGTACAGGAGCACATAGATGTTTCTCCCTTGAGAGCCAGAGACCAAGTAAATTAGGTAGCCACACCTAGTGGGCGGCCCATGGGAGGGGTCTGGAAGTTCCCAGAGCTAATAAAGTTACTCTGGAGATTACCCCATTGGCCAAGAGGAAGATGAGGGTTGGACAAGGGGGTAGCCACTCCCTGTACTGGTTTTGTGAGTTGTTTAAATACTGTGTGTTTCCAAAATAAAGTGTTCTTAATTTTCATACTTTGACTAAGCATGTATTATTGACCTAGAGGCATATGCTTGTAGAGGCGCTCGTTCTGACTCCCTACCAAGGTGCTCCCAGGTACACTATCACAGCAGCTGGGACTTATGCCTTTGTACCGACAAAGACTGTCCATAGGTCTAGAGTGACCCAAACTTAGGTCTAAACCTACTGGGAATAAGAGTACTAGGATACTCTAGATCCCATCATCATAGTAGGTTGTGACAGCTTCCATGGATGGAGGAAATCCCTGGGATTCTTATTGGTGGCAGTGGTTTGGAGGGACATAATAATATTTAGCACATCCTTAGTCTTAATCCTAAAGCTTGTTACTTTACTTACAAGGCTTGGGTTTACAAGTTGCAGGTATCTTAAGTATTATTACTGAAAAAGCTCCCACAGCCAAATTACATTAGTAAGTAGTTTACTTGTCTCAAATTGAATGGGGCCCTATGTTATTATAATGTACCATGTTTAACATAAAGCCCAATAACCACTACAACTAATTAATGATATATAATTCCTAATATTTTATAGAGTAAATATCTTGCAGATATAAACCACATTTCCAAATACTTGTTTTTCTTTATTTAGATGAAAACCAAGGAGGGCTAAATTATTTTCGTAAACATCATAGTACATTTTAAATATTTCCATTGTGTAGCAGGGACTTAGAAGAAGTATGAAACATGATTTCACTATTTGGGATTCTTATCTATGGTATTTCATCTTAAAATGTACAATTTTGGAAACTGCAGTAGATGCAATCTATTGGTTCTATTCAATGGTTCTTGTAAAGCTAATTTGTAGCTACAGGTTTTTTTTTAAAGCAAATTTGCAGAACTATTCTATGGCTCCCTCAGAAAAGAGTCCCATAAAATCTACTGACAATAGGGGGGGTTGGTTGTAGGTCTCTAGGTCTAAAGTCTGAATCTCAGTAGTCTCCACAATGCTAAGGAATGGTACACACAAACTAATGTGAACACTACACTAGCCCAAACATCCTCCCATATACCTATATAGCTATATGATCCACTTCTCATGACTAGGGTTAAATAATGAAAAATATAATAAATAAAAAAATGCATAGGGTTTATGATCCATCCACCTATGCCTAGCTAACCAGTATCCCCCACAATTCCCCCCTCAATACCCAGGGGCCAATGGGTCCTCTTCTCCTCACCCCTTGTGCTGTGGGAGTACATTAACCCATATGGAGCCTAAAACAAACTCTGTTGTCATAGGGATTCTTATGGACACTCATGGTAACTAACATTAACCTCATTACCATGGGGGTCCTTTAGGACACCCATGGTAACTAACATTAACCTCATTACCATGGGGGTCCTTATGGACATTTCTTACGGGAGCCATGTTAAAAAGAAGCCCATAATTGCCATTTTAGTATAAAAAGGTATTTCAATAGTCAGCCATTGCACTAGAAATGGCATTGACATAATAAACAGCATTAAAAGTATAATTCATAATAAAAATAAAAAAGTGCTACTTATTTTTAGCTGCTTGAAGAATGATGAATTTGCTATTTCCTACCTCACCTATATGGCTGGGTCTGCCTTAATCCAATATTCGACTATTAAATATCCCCATGGTGTCCACTGAAAGACTATCTAATACTCATTCTGTAAAGCAATACTTTTCTTTAAAAAAAAATCTCACAGTTTATATTGGCTACTGTAGGAAGTATAATTATTTTAATGTCACAAAGGACACAGGGTTGCATTCTTGGGAGTTCTTTGAAGTAACCAGGGTTAAAGGAAAATGTCTGCAGGATAAGAGGTTCATTTGTCAAAATCCGTGAAGAATGTGGTACCGTTTTACAGCTACAACACTTTGATAAATAGCCATGAGCATCCCACAGTGCCGAGCTATTCTCCTGCCCCTGGCTGAGTTTGCTTTATATGCACAGACCTTGTACAATGCCAGAATGTAAGGTTAGGTTGAAATAATTCACTTATTCTTTGCAAATTATATACTCCCACCTGTATTACTGGCATTTTATAAGACCATGAGACATACAGTATATGGCCTATTTTTCTAGCGTTCAAATATAGAGAAAAGTTGAAAAACATTCACAATTTTATAATATAATCAGGAAGCTATCACCAGTCCTATTAAAGGACCATGTAGTCATGTATTTAAAGCATACTTTTTGAAGCACCACACCTAAAATAGGAATAATATATTCAGATTATAAAATCTCAAGCTCTAACTCATTACATTTTATATGCAATTATTGCAGAAGTTGAAGCTGCCATATTACTGTAGTGTCTGCAGATCAATTTCCTGAGATGGGAGGAGACTTTGAATGCAGAAGAAGCTTTTATCTGCAACTTAGGAAAGTGTCAGTTACAACTGCCAGTGCTTTCATTAGGGATAATTAGTTTACAAAGACACACCCCCCTGAGACAGAAATTGCAGGAGTAGGACAGGCAAAAATAAATGCACATAAAAGTGCAATATTTACATGTTGTGTTTATTTTTTTCATTTGTTAAACACACTTTGCCCATTATCAAGCTTAGTTGTTATAAAAAAAAATATAGAAAAAAAAATGCAACCACAATATATATATTTTTTATATATATATTTTAGATTATATTGAATGCTAAATAGCAGAAATCAGACTTCACATACCTTTTTATTTTTGGAAACTAGATCAGGACAGTAATAACATTAATTAAGTGATTATAGTTATACAAGTGTATTAGTGAGAAGAGGGATGGAGGAGAAAGGTCGTGCTATTTGTAGACTTGGGTTATGGAGGAAGCAACTAAATTAGGTGGAAATGTGTGTTCTGTAGGAAAATTCAATATGATGCTGATGAAGACATTTTGGATTTGGTGAGGTGGGGTAAATGAAGTAGCAGAAATGCAAAGGAGGAAGGAGTTGCACCAGTAGTACAAATAGAAGAAGTAGATGGAGAAGCAGAAGTGCGTTGCAGTAAATAAGAGAATAAATCTGGAGTTTTGTTAAAGAACCACTGTAGATTACCACTTACTTGTGACATATGCAACAAATTAATAACATTAGAAGCTACATAAGTTATAAAAGCATTTTAGAAGACTCTGCTAGTGTATGGAAGCTCCCATGATAGTCATACTTCCTTTTCAAGGTACAAGGGCCTAGACAGAAGGCAAGCAGTGTTTGCAAGATATCTCTACTCATCTTGTGTGAGGGAGGTGAAATGGCTCTCCCTCCTTCCACTGTACTAAAAATTAGGACATTCCTGCTCAACCTACAAGCCAGCAGGAAGTGTGGATTAACACTAGTGTAGTTGGGGTGAAGGTGGAACATTGTGCGACTATATGTTTTCGGTGTTGACATTACAGATTACAGTTACATTACAGTTACTGATCTGGTGTCCTGAGAGGCTTTATGCTGATGTTTATTGGTGAAATTATTAGAAATGTCATGAGGAGTAAGTATGTAAAGGGAAAAGGACTGAGATAATAAGGATTGGGCAAGGCCATTAAGTGTAGAGAATAGATGAAGCGGTGGGACTTGGAAGGTGATAAGAGACCGATAATCATTTCTTTAGTTGCTAAGAAGGAAGTTAATAAGTTTGAAAACAAAATGGTAGGACTAGATATGTGTTCAGGAATTGAAATATTTGCATTCTTGATACAGGTATCATTGTTGTTCATTTATGGTGGGTATGAGCCATGGTTAAAGAGACTTGTGGGCAAAATCATAGAAGAAAATGGTGTTAAAGATTCTAGGGAATCAAAAATGCTGATGAGAGGATAGTTGCTGAAAGGCATCGAGGAAGAGTATAGACCAATGGTGGGAAAAAAAGCAGCCTTGGGTGCGTACTCGACCCACAGACACTTCCCATACGTCCCTTATCCTGTTCTGGAGTGGAAGAGCACGCCTCTTCAATAGTACATAGTTCATTACCTTTCTCTAAAGCTAGCCAATACGACCCAATTGTACCCTAAATAATGTCCTTTGTTTTCTATACCTCTATTACTACATCTAATATTATTAATAATTTTCTACAAAGAATTTATCATTTTCCTTTAGGTAAAATAAAAAAATATTTTACTGCCATTATTGGAATTCAAAAATGTATGGGACAATTCTAAGGCAAACTTGAGGATTAATGAATATTTTTTATGTAAACAGGAGAATAGGCAAATTATCCTGGTCAATTAGTTTTATCTATGCGTGGTATATATTTAAAAAAGATAAAAAAACTTTTTATTATACATATATAGTTAATTGTGTAAAACATGGGTCATTTTACACACCAAAATGCTTGATATGGGGCACCAAAAAATATACAAAATGTAATTTACCATCAACATATGGAATGGAAAAAGATACGCTTTAGATGAGTGCTTCGCCGTTTAATGCAATAGGCACCATATGTCACAATTGTATTATAAATAATATGGCTAGGATTATATTTGATATATTTACAGTGTTACTTTGAAAAATTGATTAATACTGGAAAAACAAGCTTTAATAGTGATTGCAAGTGTTTTTTGTTTTTTTTTTTATATTTAGCTCTAGAGATTTTCCTTCATTCTCTTGAATCAACAGAAAAAATAAAAAACATTAAATGAAAGTCTTATATCTAGATCATTACCCAGGGCTTCTCCTAAGGTTAGTAACTATAAGACGAGATATAAGATTAGAAAATGGCAAAAGAGAGAGCACATAGTCCATCAAGTTTAGTTTGCTGTCTGTAGTATTGACAAGCGTCAAGTCCTGGTCCAGTGTACAAGCTTCTCATATACAGCAAGGCGTTGTATTTCTAAATATTTTATAGTCTCCAATCTCAGAAGCGCCGCTAGCCAAGTGGAGGCACATCGTTTTTCTACTTTGTTATAGTATCTGGAGAATATACGTATCCAAGGACACCTGAATTAAAGCTTGTATAATCCTAATTTCAGACTTCATGTGCACCTGCAGTAGTACTGCATATATTGCAGATAGCTTTTTATGGGTGCAACCATAAGCCACACCTGGCTGCCCTCTTACACATACAGTAAAAGACCCCCCACCTTTTAATGTGCAAAAGCCAAAGTCTCAGAAATTGAGAGAAAGGTAAAGAAAAAGAGTGAGAGAGGGAGACGCATCTGCAAAAGTCAGTTGCGGTTAAAGGGGCTCCATCAACCCAAAAGGAAGTTGGTTTTGTCTTAAAGAATATAGATTTTGCTAAACTTTTTGTCTACAGTTAATCTTTCCTGCAATATTTACCATTGATTTAGTATTTTTTTTTATGCTAATAGAGGGCTCAGTGTGCTAATGTGCAACTCAGGGTGTTTGATAAGGGTGGGGACCCCCTGTCTAACAGCATTCTAGCCCAGTACAGACACAGACTCTGTAGGGCTGGATGTGCAGGGCAGTGTCTTAGCCTATCTGAGATAACGTCTCAGCATCACGTTGCAGAATGTTGCTGAGAGATGGTCACTGATAGGTTAGTATGAAACACTGCACAGCCAGTACTAAAGTGTCTGTGTCTTTGTGAGCTGCAGAGGGCAGACCCTAGCAGATCATATTTATTTGATTTTAGGCAGTAAAAGAATGAGATTATAAGCACTTCTTAATAAAATAAAGTACATAAAAGTAAATAGATACACAGGTATATTATATACCTAGTAAAATCCAGAAACCTTCCCTATCCCTTTAATATGCTACACTTGCTATTTCCGAGTTTTATAATGAAAACACACAGCTCTATCCAAACAAAATTTTGCTGCGAACCCAAAATTTTGTAGCATTTACCAAAAAGCTTTTTAGAAAGAAATTCAGAGCGTGCAGTAAAAAAGTCACACAAATTTAGCAATTTCTTTTGACAGGAAGAGTAAACAGTTGGCCAGACACCTTACAAATTGCACCTTATCTCAGCAGTGCTCTGCTGTGCACGCTAACAATTTAGCCGGGGAGAGCATAAAACACTTATAAGACATGTAACAAATTGAGGTTTCATCATTTCCCAGGTATTTCTATTTGCACTCAGACACTGTCAATGTAGCATTCGGTGTAATGCAATAAGCAGGCGGCATTCATAGCTTGAGCTATTGATGTTCAATATTTAATCCAACTACACTTAGTTTTACGCAATTAACTCAGGTTGTATTTGCCACGCTACATTGTAACCTAGTACAGAAAAGAAATTCCTTGAATTAGAGTTATTGAAATACAGATATACATACTTAGAGACTTTCCAAAGGGGAAAAACTGTGTATTTCTCACAAAATGTATAAAGAGATTGGAAATCAGATTAAGAAATTAGATCCCACATGATTCTGTAGTTCCCAAGCCGTTAAAGGGCCATTTAACATAACTGCTTTTTCTTTTTTCAAATATTTAAAATAACATGTTTTAAACATTACAAAAGTAATATTATAGACTGGGGACCTATTTCCCAGGTACTTTGCACCAGCAAATGTACATAAAGAACTGTGTGAATATAGGAAACCTCCTATCTGGAAGGCTTCACCTGTGTGTCAGCCCCAAATCTGGCTAGGATCCCTAATTCTAATTTGACAAAATATAATAGACATAGCTGCTAGCTGCTGAATACTTGTATGTATTAGTATAAACTACACACTCCAATCCTATATAATTAATGGGATACCTTTCCATCTAAAAGGGATACACCTATGTGCTAGCCCCACACTTAAGTCGGAGTCTCTGATTTCTTTGCTGATGATTGAAGGAATAGGGCTTGACTAAAACCTGCGTAGCAAGTGGAATTACCACAAAACAATGATTAAAATAGATAAAATATTGGCAATGTAGGCTACCCTATTATTCTATATAGAATAGCCTGATGTACGTTTCACCACTAAAGTGGCTTTTTCAAAGGCTATGACATTACATTTATTTAATTAATTTGTTATAGGGACACTGTATCCCCATATCTCATTGTTTTATTTTAAAGAATTATAACGACTAATGGTCAAAATCATTTTAGAGCATTAAAAGATATAAATCCTTCTATCTATTATGTCATCAATGCATCTTTCTATTTCAAGGGCAGATAAACAATCAGCAATCTAAGATTATCTCTAAAATGTATTTATGCTCATGGTTAGATTGTTACATGCTCCAAAACATCTAATACTTTTACCAAACTACCTTAAAAATAAAATAAGTTACATTAGAAAATATTCTGATTTATTACTTGCACATGAAGTCTGTAGGGTGTTAATTACTGAATACTGGTAGAAGCACTGGCTGTCATCACCATGGTTAGAACTGACAGTCCATGGGACAAACATGTCAGTGCTGTCTACAGTGCTGACCACAGACACTTCAAACAGTGTTAAAATACTTTAAAAATGTTTATTCAAACAGAAAATTGAGCGATTTGATGCCAATGTCTGCCCAGATCCCTTTATATAATTAAAGAAATGCTTCTTTCTTACAATAAAAGCAGGCAACGAACAAATATAAAAGATTCAGTTTGCTCTGCATTTATCTATAGAAGACTGTTACACTGGTCCACTGATAGGTATCAATAATTACAGCCATCTTGCTTTTCTTTCCAGGACAAACACACCAATTAGTGCATTGCATTACATACTCTAATTAAAATTTACCAAAACAAGCTGCTTCTGCAAAAACCTCAAGTCATCAGTAGACAATTCCATAATAACATACTGTAGTTAAAATATGAAAGCTGTGATTTATGTCTTTTTGCTTTTCCAGAAATAGTTGTTTTGGGAAAAAGACTGTTGCTCTAAATAAAACATTCTGGCGCTTCAAGATAAAAGAACCATTGCAAGCATTAGTACACTTAATTAATAACACAAACAATACAGCAAACAAACAAGCAAAGAGCAAAACAAGCATATATTCACATTTACGCATTCAATATGCTAATCACTGGTGAAATAGGAGTTTCACTGTTACTTTTTTGTACATTAGTTTTGATTATTTTAAATATAATTACATTTTCTCTCTCTCTTATTATTGTTTTCCTTTATTTATAAAATGCCAGCATATTCTGTAGGACTATACGGGGAAAACAACAAGGTAAAGCAAAAGAATGGTGGGCCCTGTCTTTGAGCTTCAACTCAAACATACACAGTAAATCACCTAACAAGATTGAAAAATCACAAACTTACTATCTAAAGGGTTTGGGTGTGAAACAAGAGGGTGATAGATGCAAGATAGCAGTGTGAAAGCAGTAGGCTCATGCAAGTGGAGGTGGCTGTGTATTGTAATGTAGATTATGGGTGTAAGTGATATAATGCTGTACAGTGTGCTGTTGTGCATATTAAGGCTTAAGGTGATTTTGAAGATGAATCTGACAAGATTTAGTGATTGATTGTATGTGAGGAATGAAAGAGCGGGCAGGGTCCAATAGAACCCCAAGAAAACTGGCCTGGTAGTTGGGAGCGACGATGGCATTGTCAACAGTGAGATATTTGAGGACTGGAAGCTTTAGTAGAGGGTGGTAAGATAAGTAGCTCAGTCTTTGACATGTTGAGTTTGGTTGACAGACACATCCAGAAGTTGGCAACTAATGCTAAATAAGAGGGGATAGAGCTGGTGCTGAGATGTGTATTTGAGTGTCATCTGCATATAGAGGATACTAAAATCCAAAAGGTTTTATTAGGGTCTAAAGTGAGGATGAATAGAATGGAGAGCCTTGGTGCAAAAAAACAACACATTGAGGCCCTCTCCCATGGGAGTTGTAAAAATTATTTATGCTACCCCCATACCAACTTACTCAGTGCCCTTCCCAAAGACTCCTCCCTACAACAGCTTCTCTCCCTAAGACCCCTTACAATAACAGCACCCCTCCCCAATAATCTTTCCTTTTCTGCCCCCCCAAGACCCCTTTCCATAGTTGCTCCCCTTACCTCCTGCCTGCATGAAGCTCCTCCATCCTGCAGAACAACTCCAGCACGTGTCTGCTCAACTTTCCAGTGTCCTCCTCTATGGGGGAGGCTGGTGTAGCCGAGTCCCTCTCAACATCTATCCCTCCACAGCACCCATCCCTCTTAGCATTCATTACTACATAACATCCAGTCCTTGTCAGCATCCATGCCCCTCTCAGAACCCATCCCTGTACTTTGCTGTCATTTTGCAGCCCTTTATCTCTTATCTTCTTCCCTAATGCACATCCCCAGCATGCTAACTGCTCCACACTGTCACCTCTTTGAGCTTCAGTAGAAATGCTTTTTTGTAAACAGGAGCGCACTCATTTCTTGCCAGGGGGGTATGCAGCTAAGGAGGCCCACAGGGCCTAGGGGGCCCAGAAGGGGTCTAGTGGGTGCCGTGGTGGGATGGCTTGAAATGGGAGGCCACAGGAGACCCTTACAATACAGAAACAAAAGTAAATGCAAAAAAAACAAATTGCACAGCATTGAGCCCCCCAGAGGAGGGCCCTGGTGCACGGCACCACCTGCACCACTGATAGCTCCACCCCTGGGCCTAGGACGGAACCTTGGGCTATACCAACAGACAGAGGGTGAGAAGAAGAAGAGGTGCCAGAAAAGGAGACACTAAATGTACGATCTTCTAGTTAGGATGTAAACCATGAGAGAGCTGTGTCATGGATGTCAAGATACCAGAGAGTACGGATTAGAAAGGGTGGTAAAGTGTATCAAACAGCAGAGAGATCCTGGAGAATTAATATAGAGAAGTGGCCCTTTGACTTTGGAGGTTAGCATGTTCTTAGTGACTTTAGTGAGCCCTTTTTCTGTGGAGTACTTGGGCCGGAAGCCAGATTGGTAGGGGTCAAGAAGGGAATTGGAGCAAATATATTGGGGAAGTTGTTGATTGCAGATGAGCTGCTGGAGGAGATTTGAAGCCAAGGGAGGTAGAGATATAGGCAGAGTCAGATGAGGGTCCTTAAGAATTCAGTGTAATTATAGCATATTTAAAAGATAATGGAAACTTGCCAATGTTTAGGGAAAGGTTTAATAGATATGTCAGAGCTAAGATGTGTGGCAGAGAGGGGATGGATGAGTTATGTTATGTGGACAAGTTGTAAGACGAGAGGTTGATAGTATAATAAGCATTATGTTTTTATTAATCATTGCCGGTTTTCCAAGCCAAATAAACTTGCAAACTTTCCTTTGGAAACCATTTAACTCTGAGAGAATAATAGGCAGAGGTATGGACCTGAATAGATATATGAGTTTTGGAAGCATATTCATTTTAAATGCATTCATTCTACCCAGCCAACATATTGGAAACCTGCCCCATTTTATTAGGTCTTGACTCAAAGATTTCAAAAACAGGTGATAGTTTTCCTTATATAAAGTTCCCAGGTTAGAAGTGATTTTGATGCCTAAATATTGAATATATTTGGGAACCCATTTAAAACAAAATAATCCCCTTAGGGATTGTTTAAGAAGTTCTGGCATGGCAATAGTAATTGCCTCTGTTGTGTCCACATTTATACATAGCCCTGAACATATTGGAAACCTGCCCCATTTTATTAGGTCTTGACTCAAAGATTTCAATAACAGGTGATAGTTTTCCCTATATAAAGTTCCCGGGTTAGAAGTGATTTTGATGCCTAAATATTGAATATATTTGGGAACCCATTTAAAACAAAATAATCCCCTTAGGGATTGTTTAAAAAGTTCTGGCATGGCAATAGTAATTGCCTCTGTTGTGTCCACATTTATACATAGCCCTGATATTAGGCCAAAATTTAGCAAAATGTCCATAAGTGCATCTATGGAGTTGGCTGGGTCTGTAAGAGTACACAAAATATTGTCTGCAAACATTGATATTTTATATTGATGGAGACCAACTGAAAGGCCCTTTATTGCTGATTCTGCTTTAATGGACAGCCCTGTCTTGTACTCCTACAAATATTAATTACTGGCTTAATTTCTGATAACATCACTTATGACATCATCTATGCCTTTAGGTGACATTGTATATGACATCACATATTATATAAATAATGACATCAGCTATGAAATCACTCATGACATCACATATATTATGAAACATAACATCATCCATTAGATTACTGATTATATTACATTATTATGAAACATGACATCATCCATTATATTACTGATGACATCATACTAGATTCCATATGATGTCATTTAATGGTAATAATACTCTAATAATTATTTTTAATTTATGAGATGTGTTCCAAGATCTCTTGGCTATATCTGTGGTGGTATACCTAGATGACATTCCTGTCTTCTTGCCTTCAATGGAAGAACATTGCCCGCATATGTCCCAGGTATTATTCCGTCTCTGCAGAAACAGAATTCATGCTAAACTAGAGAAGTGGATTTTGAGACTACTGCGGTGGAATTTCGGGGCTTTCCTCTCTCCAGAAGGACATGCTAGCAACAAAATAATAAAAACATTGATATTTAAAACTAGAGATAATACAGAAAATAAAATACAGAATAAAATACAGAAAAAAATAAAATGCTGTTAACCTTCTAACTATAGAACTGCAGTTCACAGCGTCACCTCAGGATAGAAAATTATTTAGATGTCACAGTGTGTGACAAATACAGTCTACACAGACTGTTTAATATTAATTGTCTCACTTATACTGACAATGTATTAAACCTAAATCATGGACTGTCTGGGAAGCTTTCAGAAGAAGGCTTGGAACTATAACTACAGTGCCATGTTACCGCTTGGGCAGCAGCTGGAATCCAACTGAGGACTGTGTGTTTGCAGCTTAGCGATTCCCAAAGTGAGGAGTTGTGGAAATGTGCTGTTCCCTATAACACATAACTGAGCGCTGGAATACTGATTAGGTTCTGATTCATCTTATGTACTGCTTGCTCCTGAAACCATTTTAGGCAGCTAGAATGCAGCCTTGACATTCAGTTGTTTATCTGTGTCCTGCAATTTCACATTCATGTGTACCTGGTTTGTTTCTGCTGGTTGTATGACTATTCTACTGCCTCAGGCCCTTTGATACATTTACTTTTGGACTCACTCCCTCTCCTGCTACTGGTCTCCTCCATCCTGTTCTTTGGATTTTTCCTTGCTCTTGTGCTTGGCATAACATAACTAATGAGTCTATGATGCAGGGGTGCCCACTCACCTAAAAAAATTCCACTATTGCAGACTGAAGTAAGTGGCTACCTTTACGGTCCAAGATATCAACCTGGGACCCAGGATTCTTCCACACAGGAGTTGCCTATTACTGAACCCATGAAGCAAGAAAGTCTCTAACCCACACAAAACGTGAATTCCTGCGTACCAATAATCTCTACATGTATTTTGGTCAAGCTGGACACTTTATCAATAATTGCCCTGTCCGTAATAAGACCCTAAAAGTTGGTTCATTTATTAAGACGAGTTTGTTACAAGTGACTTTGCCCTCACTCACTTGTATATACATGTTCTTTATTTATTCTGGTTTGTTTTGGTCCCGGTGTCGGTTCTCCTTTATTGACATCACGATGATACAAGATTTCTGCATCCCCTGTATCTGTAAATCTGTTCCTGTACACATCGCAGATGATCGATGGAAACTACATAAGTTCTGGTCCTGTCACTCATGCTACCATATCTCTTCTGATGCTGATGGAAAACAACATGTAGAGCACTTTTCTTTTGATGTGGTGTCAGCTCCCATGTTTCGCTTGTATCTTATTCTGCCCTGGCTTTCTATCAACTGGGAGTAGCACACTATCCCATTTGCATCCAAAATGTGCCAGACCTCCTGTCTGACTCTTGTTTCTAAGGCCTTGCCCCTTTGTGGTATCATACCAAGGATTGCCTGCTGCTCACAGAGCAAGGGTACTAAAGAGACTGTTGCACTCTGAAAAAGGAATTGTGTCAATGTATGCATCAAGTAATATACATTGTTATACAAGTAAGATGTGTTTAATTAAACTTGTTGAAAATAAATGCTGGTCATTTTTAAAAAAAATGTATTTATTTATTTTAAATAGTTTGTTGGTGACTGCTGCCTAATGAATGTGTATATTTTGTTTTTGTTTAATATAGAAAAATAGATTTCACTGCAGATAAGAAGCAAAATGTTCATCCAGTGTAACCTTTGTATGTACCTTAAGGTTTTTGTTTTATTTAGCTTGATGATAGCCTTCTGCCAGGATACTTTACATTCCTTATAAAGACTTTGCCACATTAGCACCATATGTTCCAACTTTCTTAGTTGATTTAATAATGTATACCTTTTGCTCGCCTGTCAGGAGAAGTGAATGTTAATTTATAGCAATGAAATTTCAAATGTAAAATTAAATAATAGTATACTCGCTTCCTTGTAATAGCAAACATTCTGCAGAGATGGTAAGCAAATGTAAACTTATGTTAATATAATTTAACATTTTGAAATTGAAAATTGCTTTGTAATGGTTAAGAGAGAATGATATTCATTAATACCTATCTTAATAGTGAGACATTAATGACATTTATCATGTTTGGCAAATTAATTAGGAGATGAAGATTGTTAGTTATCCTTTTACCCTTGCCATGATATATCCAGCAAACAAATTTGATTCATAAGGTTGGCAGCAATGCTTCATATTGGGCATCTGGGCTCTCTCCTGAAATGCCAAAACAGCCTAAGAATAAAAATAAGAATAACCTTAAAAAAAACTTGATTTTGCAGTGAAAGAGTTACTGTAAGTTAGAAAACTCTATACTTTCCTGTCCCCGTCCCTTTTTCTAAATCTGCTTTCAATGACAGCATATGCTTCTCATAAGACATATTGTCCTTAAGTGCTTATTAAAATGTTTAAACTGAAACAATAAAAGGAAATGGAATACAGTCAGAATTGTGCATTTCTCGTATTTCTCATTCAAGAATATGATTAAGTGACAATACGTTGAATCATTTGGACGGCAAAGCTTGCGGTATTGTTTGCAAGTCCTGAATGGTCATGGGTAAAGAGTTTTTATGATTATTTACATTTTTAAACTATATCAGCAAGGCAAAACCTATTTAATAAACTAATCTATAAAGATTGTTTCCTTGTGGCAATGTCATTTTCTTTAGCAGGAAAGAAAAAATAACAATAATCATAGATGGGAGCAGGCAGACACATAACTGGTTTTATTTAGACAGGATTATTTATAAAAAGCAGTATAACGCATGAAGAAAAAGGAACAAACTTTATTAAAGACTCAGAAAAACTCTCAGCGCTTGTATAAATGAAAAGTACATGTATAAATAAATAAAATTGAAATTCTAAAAACATGTTGTATAGTTTAGGTGTAGTTCTTCAAAATAGTGAAATTTTAAAATATGGCCATAGTGCTCCTTTAATCCCGTTGCTTCCCCTCCATCATTGCAGCAAGTCCCATAAATCACAGGGTTTTCAATGAATTTGTGATTTATGCAGAGCTGCAAGACACAAAGAGCTTGCATGGCTGTTACTTTGAGTAAAATATTTGTCTTGCTCCGGCTACAAGTGGTGTCAGAGGCAGCCGAAGATGGGGGGAAATAGTAATGTCAGTATCTGATGGGTTTTAGCAAAAGATTAATTAATACATGCTTAGACAACACCAGTGATGTATTTCTGTTCTAGGCTGACCTAGGCCCATTAAGATGTGTGCCCTCGAGGCTCAATTACTAATCTTCCTTTCCTCTTACTATATACTAATGATAAGGTTACCACACTCCGATAAATACAATTATAAGTGCATGCATGTTTGTGTATATATACAGTATGATATAGTTATGTTACACTGCATATAGAAATGTCTATGCATATGCACACAGTATTATATGGCACTGCATCAGCAACTCCATATATTTATAAACATATGGAGGAGGCTCACAGCTGTGAAACATGGCACCCTCAATGAGAGAGAACTGGAAGACAGGGGTTCCAGAAGGTGAGAAACTCCTACTCTGGGGGCTTCTTAGAAGTCAGCGAAGTGTACATTTTATATGACAAACATTTAAGCCAACATTTAATTAAAGGGACTCTGTCACCCTAAAATCAAGTTGTTTTTGGGTTATAGAGCATGAACCGGCTGTGTATTGTGATAAATATTTTTTCTAAAGTGAATTAATCCTGTGAAATTCCATGTTATTGCTGTATTTATATGCAAATGAGAAGCTCATGTATATTAGTTAGCTGCTTAGATGTGCTAATTATGATTACATTCTGCTTGTCTGTCTCTGTAGTGGCCAAAATGCAGACTTGCAATGTTATCTGGCAGTTAGACCCCTCCCACACCCTTATCAAGGACTCTGAGCAGCACGTTAGCATACAGAAGCAGCAAGATCAATTCTAAATATTTCAGAAATGATTTACTAGTACAACGTATAGCCAGTTTTTTATGCTTGTTAAAATTAAATAAACTTCCTGTTGGGGTTGATAGAGTCCCTTTAAGTTGCCTAGTTTAAAACATGTATATAATATACAAAAAATTTCCTTTAATAGAGCTTTAAAAATGCATATTCAGAAAGGCCTTATTGAGTCGATGTATGGTCGATCTATTTCCTTTAATATGAAATTTACTTATTGACCGTTTTTTACACATTTACTCAATCACATACATTATATTCACTTTCAGGCAGTGCCAAGCTGAGCCTGTACAGAAGGCCGACACTTCTCCAAGTTTCAGTACAATAAGTCCCATTTCCGAGTTGATGAGAATCCCTGTGTACTTGTTCATACATAAGTTTCAGAGCCAAAGTGTTTTGGCAGGAAAACATGGCTACATCTGTCACTTGTGCACAGATTCATACCAAACAAATATCTCATCCCATCCGGGGAGAAAAACAATACGAAAAAATGTGCAAACAATAATAGGTTGGCAGTGATGTGTAACAAGACTGAGCTTCATATGCGAGGAATGACAAAGCAAATCATAGAGTAACTTCACAATTCAGGGTACTATTGTATCTGATGTTTTGTCATTTTAATTAAATTGAAAAGCCATTATGGAATTGTCCATCAAGATGTTATGTACTGTGTCTATTTAAATGCAATCCCTAATGCCCCATACCACACATATCAGATAGAAAAATCTATCACCTTGTGTGATGCAAAGTTGCGTTTTTCTGAATCTGGTCTGAAATATTTATTTCCTAGCCTAAAGTTTAGAGGTGATAATATACTATTTTGAAAATGGGTATTGAGGTGAATGTTAGGTACCATGGGAGTCCATAAGGACTCTTGTGGTAGTAGTTTGGATATCATGCATATATAGAGACCCTCATGGTAAAAGAGTTAATGTTAGGTGCCATGGAGGCCCTTTGGGACCCCAGTGGTTAGTTAGTGGCCATATGGAACTTTCATGTGGTTAATCGTGATGGGGGTTCTGGGAGTACCTGTGCTCATACGTGCTAGAGAATGGTAGGCAAGTGTTAGGAGGGTCCCGAGGCTTATAGGCAGAGGAGTTATGAACCCCTTATTCTCTAATTATATTACTACAGAGGCTATTTTCTATACCAGAGTATAGATACTTGTTAGTTTCTACATTCTTAGAGCCTCATTCAATTGAGGCTTCAGGAGATCCGACTTCGGAAATGGGGCCCGTAACTTATTGTGTTATTCAATTGGTGTCTTTTTGCGAGCTCTGATTGAGTTACGGGCTCCGGCCTCCGGTTCATTGCGTTGCTTACCATCAAGTTACCACCAAGCCTTTGATCTCTCAGGGCCGCAAAAGTTCTAATCGCTAAAGTCTCAAATCACTATTCAATTGCCCGATTCCCCCTCGCTAACCACCCCGCCAAGGCCACAAATGTCAAAAGTCGCTCCACATGTTAGGGGTTCTAAGGAGTACTTGCAAAGGGCTTAAAGACATGTCCATAGCACTTTAAATAAAAGTACAGTATTGATTATTTATTTGCTTTTAAAGTGAAAGTGATGTGAGTTGCAGTGCAATAGCAGAGTCCTGATCACTTGCTGGCTGAGCTAATGGGGCTCCAGAACAAAATGCTTCTCCTCTGTCTTTTGGCTCTTGCCCTTCCATGGGCGCAGGCATCTCATTCTGAGATTTCCAAACTGGATTATCAATGGGCACTGTGGAAAAGGACGTACCAAAGGCAATATAACAGTGAGGTTGATGAGCTCTTGAGGCGTCTGATCTGGGAAAAGAACCTCAAGTCGAGTTTGCACAAGGCTTACACACTTATGAAATGGCCATGAATCATCTGGGAGACTTGACTAAAGAAGAAGTTGTTAAGATGTACACTGGCCTGAAAGTAACAAAACAAAGAAGGAGCATCAATGTCATGATTGATGATGATGAGGGGCCAATGGCTTTACCAGACTCTATTGACTATAGGAAAAAAGGTTATGCCACCCCAGTTAGAAACCGGGGTTCATGTGGGTCCTGTTGGGCTTTTAGCTCTGTTGGAGCTTTGGAAGGACAGCTGAAGAAAAGAACAGCCAAACTGGTGGTGCTCAGTCCGCAAAACTTAGTTGATTGTGTTAAAATGAATGATGGCTGTGGAGGCGGCTTTATGACCAACGCTTTTGAGTATGTGCGAGACAACAAGGGTATTGACTCGGAGGCATACCCATATGTCGGAGAGGATGAGGAATATAAGTATGCCCCATCTGGGAGAGTTGCCATGTGTAAATCGTACAAAAATGTTACAGAAGGCAGTGAAAAGGCTCTGAAGAAGGCAGTGGCAACTGTTAGTCTGGTCTCAGTTGGCATAGATGCCGGTCTCAGGAGCTTCCAGTTTTATAGCAAAGGTGTGTACTACGATGAAGATTGCGATGGTTCAGAAATTAACCATGCCGTCCTGGCTGTGGGGTATGGGATGGAAAAAACAAACAAATACTGGATTGTCAAAAACAGCTTGGGCGAGTAGTGGGGCAACAAGGACTTCATCCTGACGGCAAGAGACAAGAACAATGCCTGTGGCATTGCTAACCTGGCTAGCTACCCTCTCAGGTGATCTGCATAACAATGAGGAACTGTGTGGTCCATCAGTCCTAGATGTGACTGCCCACACTGGTTTATTCACAGACCTGTCTATTGTTTTTATCTAGGCACTCTCTTATAAATTAAACTGTGAAGGACAGTAACACTTAGGTTACATTTTTAACAGTCCAAGTTCACCTCTTCCCAACCATATTTCAGTTGGGTAGTATAATAAATAACACAGCTTAAACTTTCCCCACAGAATAACTGAGAATGCAATAGTTTCAATGCTGCTATGAATTATGGGTAGTGTTATGCAAATGAAGAAAATGCCAGAAATCAATTTCAAGCTGAAGATCAGAAATGCAATATAGTTTTATGTAAAAAACTCCTCTTTTGCAGTTCATTATCCAGAATCCTCAGCTGTAAATAGTTTGAAAAATCACTGAACTGTATATTTCTTCAGATTTCCAGGTCTCTACTCTGCTCCAAACAATCAAAAGCTATAGGCTGCGGTCTCATTGTGCATGTATTTTTCTAGGTCAGACAACCGGCAATCAATCAGTCACTACCCTCTCATGCTCCAGGAGCAGTCTTAAATCAGGGCTGCCCTGGTGCAGCTAACTAAATGAGCAAAGAGGTTAACTCCTGAGAACAGAGCTTTACAGATTCTGACTCACAAATACACTGTGTAGAACTCTTTCACAATATCCTCTCCGGCTGTCGGCCAGCCAGAAATCTTTAATCTTGACAATATAGAATTCCTTATTGCTAAACATATATCTCTAAATGCTTTTATTCAGACAGGTTCAAGTGAAAGGAAATGCATGGAGGTAGACATATTATTTTAGAATGAGTTAGGCAACATGTAATAAACAGTAATGTTATATGGGCCTGGTCAAGTCTCCCTATTTCCAGATGTTGACATGTTTGTGTTCATTAAAATAGTTTATACTCTTGAATCATCTCACAGAAGAGTTAATGAACCTTATAAGAAGCACAAAGGGAAAATGTTATTGCTGCTTTAGTTGTCTCTGTTTTTATAAGTTATAATCAGAGTCTGGTACTCTTGGATTTTTTATAATGAGAACAGAAATTAAAGATGTTGTTTGCACGTGTACTAACATTTCCAGTGAGTTGGTTGTGGTTTTGTTTTCTCTGAATATTAAATAAATTAAATTGAATACAAAAAAAGTGAAAGTAATGTTAGGTCGTAGGATTAATAGCACAACAAGCTCTTAAATCGGCCCTTAAAAAATACTTTATTTTATGTTTAATTTCCGTGTTATATCGATCCCGGCAATCAATGTGTTAATACATATAATGGAACTCGCATGTAATAGAATATCATATTTACGGCTTTATCAATATTGCAATATTTCAGGAATGTGGGTCCGATCGTAGATCGCAATTTCCCTAATGATGACGATCTGTGTTTCCATTGGCTATTTCTGGCTCAGGAGTTACGGTCTTCATGTTCAAGCTTGCAAATTCTACATACAATGGCATGGTTTCTGAATTTCGCTTTCAGCCCCTAACTTGCGGTCTTGTCAAACTGAATAGCACCGTAACTCGGGCCTCCTGCAAGCCCGCCCACAGACATACGGCCTCCATCCCATAAGATACGGGCTCCGACAGCCGGAGATACGGGTTGAATTTAACTTTTTTATGTTTTATTATGACTCATTATTAATGGATTATTAATAGTATTTCCTGTTTTTTTTAAATGCTACTTGTTTCAGGACCCCTCAATGAATCTCATAGGATTATTATTGAAAACAGACAAATGCGACCAAAGAGGCCCAGGGGGCCCGTTAGGCGGCATACTGGGTTGGGCCGGGGTGGAGTGGCCCCTGTTCCATCAGGATTTATGGACAACTCATTCGTTTACAAAGACACAAGCTCCTGAGAAAGCAGCAAAGGAAGGCAACTATATGAAAAAATGAACCCCTACAGTAAAGAATAATAATATGTAAAATTAAAAAAGCAAAGATTACAGATTTCTTTTTTTGCTTTCTAAAACACTTAGTAATTCAAAAGACCATATAATAAAATCTGTTTAGGAAAAACACAAAGAGAAAATATGGTAAATATTCTTAAATAAGAGTTAGGATATTTTAGGCAAAAATAACCCTTTTTATCTGTATGATCTGACTTCATCCCTGAGGCCATATTTATAATAAACATTTTTTTTCTGAAATCAACATTTCCTGTATAATTAGTTTCTGCAAAAGAATTTAGTCAGTTAAAGTACAATTGCAATTTAATTGCTTTCCATTGGAAAATTAATTTATTTCTATGTGCTCTATCTCCAGCATGCAGTGCTATGTGGTGTATTTTCCCTTCCTTTAACTCTTAAAATAGTGATGACAGCACTAATTAGTTTAAACAACAAAAGAAAAAAATATGCATCTCTCTGCATTAGATTAGGTAGAATTTGTAAATCATTGGTTGCTGTGAAAATATAAAAAAAAAATTACACAGTTCTGTTTTAAAATATTCTTTGACTTGAGATACCTGTTAAAGTTAGAATAAAATTCAAAATAATAACTTCAATAAAGGTCTACTGCAGTCTTGAGTAACTATGATTGATTTTTTGCAATTTTTTTGTTTTTAGAAATAAAAATAATTATTATCATAAAATAAAATAAAAAACACTCGGGCTTCCATTTTCTTTACTGAGTGATTTTGTAATTATTGAAACAGTTTTACGATTTTTAAGAGTAGTTCTTAAAAAGAGTATATTTTAAATATAATAAGGAACTAAGCCATTTCAAATTGCTGCATCAAGGCACTGATGCCCAGTGTGGAAATAAATGGTCATCTTAAAGTGACAAAGAAAAGGTCCCATTCAATTGATCAATTTCCCCAAGCCTGCAAATGTTTTCACACCCATAAATGGCAAAAGAAGGAGAAAATCCAATCCTACAAGTGCTAGGGAGGACCCGCAAGGGGCTTAAACACCTATTAGTAGCACTGTAAATGCAAATAAAAAATCAACACTGCACTGTAAATTACGGGGAAAGCAATGAAATTAATTGCACAACAGTCTCAATCTCGCAAATCGACAGGAAATAAAATTTGTTTTATGTTTTATTTTGGGGTTAAATCGATCTCGGGTATCAATGAGTTAATACATATTAGGCCACCCATATGGACTAGAACAGTATTAGCATTTGTTTTTATTATTTTATATTTTGCGGGTTTGCCAATCTGATCTCATATTAGACCCCTGAACCTAATTGATTGACATGTAACCTCCATGTTTTACTGCCGTAATAATGACAGTCTCATATTCTATTGGCTGATTCGAAATGGGAGGTTATGGGTTTGCGTAATTGCTCATGTTCCCGCCCTGAACTGCCAAGAATCAGTGCATGCTGTACGCTTTTGGCTTTGGGACAGTAACTTGCGGGCTTGCGCAATTGAATAGCATCATAATCGGACACAAACGGGAGCCCACAACACACCCGCAGACATACCGCCTACTACCATCGAGTTGCGGGCTTGCAATTGAATTGGGCCCTTTGTTTCCTTGTTTCTCCTGGACATGCTCTACTTCTTTATTACCTCCACCAATCTTAATTAACTGCTGTTGATAAGACTATTAGCTCTGGTGCAGATATTTTAGTTAATGTAAATAACTGAGTTGTAAACCAGTTTTAATAATGGTATATAGATGTTTCATGGATCAGGAATGCATCTGATAGAGGATAATCAGTAGCGTATTCATTTTTTTTTTGTATGAAAAAATCCCAAAATAAACATTAATAAACTTGCCCTAAAGTTTGCAAAATTTCTCCTGTTTTCAAACAGTTGGTTTTAAGAAGGAATGCCCTTAAAAATCCAAACTAAATTAGCATAAGATTTATAATTAGTTGTGGCCAATCAGAGGCAACTATAACAATGTATCTGTTTTCCCTCTCATTGGCTGAGACAAAGCTGCTCAGAGGAAGCTCTGTGCTATTGTGTTAAAACATTTTTTATAGGAAATATAACTACAGCTCATGAATACACGGAGTGTGAAGTGTAGTGTTTCAAATTAGCCAATCAGTGACCTCTCTCTAGGAGCATGTTGCAGAATGTTGCCACTGATTGGTTACTATGAGACAGCGCAACCCCTGTACTTAAAAGTGCAACGTCTTCATGAGCTGCAGAGGGAGGAAACCAATCAGGAACTATTTTTAAGATTTTGGGCAGAAAAACAGAGCTTTTAGGCACTTCTAAATAAAACAAAGTACCCAACAGAAAAGTGATACATAGGTATATTATATTCCTAGTGAACTACCATGTCCCTTGTCACTTTAAGTATGTAATAAACCAACAAAATGTGCAGCTGGGTATGCCATGAAGATAAAAATATTTTAGAGAAAACAATTGTTTGGAAAATTCTGTTCATATATAGAAAGATCAATAATTTCTAGTGGCAACACCTCTGTGAAAAGATACTGTGAAAGATTGTGCCTAGAAGGGTAAAGAGAAGGGCGAAGAAGGTAACAGGGCTTTATTGTACTATTCAATCTTTTGAATTTGACACCTACCTCCTTCTTTGCACAAGCTTCCAATAACTGCAAGACATTCTGCTCTAGAATGGCCCACTCACACCAAAGTATCATGGATGCCCCAAGGACCAACAGTGGGCCCAACATTTATTTTTTTCCGATTAAGAACTAGCTTTATGATTTTTTTCCTGCGTAATTAAACTCTTAGATTCATTTTTTTCCCCACCCACCTATTTTTCATTGCACTGTGATCCTATATTTTATAAATAAGCAATAAACTGATGTTAAATCTGAAAACTCAATGTGCAACATAGCAGCTCTACATGACGCAGGATCCCATTGATGCTATGAGCTGAATCTAGTTACCTGGATGCACGGCTGGAAACATAAAGACTGTTTTTCTCCAATCACAGAATACTGAGAGCTCAGTAATAGAGCAGTTCTCAGAAAGCCATTATGTTAAGTACTCCTTTTATGCTCCTCCATATCTAGCAAATGTGTCACAATGAAAGACATATTTAAAGTTTATTAAATTGACTGAACTGCATTGATGTAATAAATGGGTCACTAGTCAGAGATTTCTGTCTCTCGTTGTTTTTTATGTTAAGGAAATCAAAGACAGGGATAAGACTCTACCAATAAGTGCATACACACAATTAGACAATATTTGCATCTGATAGAGGAGAATCAATAGAGTATATTAAAAATTTTTGGCATGAAACATTTCCAAAATAACATTAATAATTAATTACCCTGACATTTGCAAATTTCTTCAGTTTTCTGACAGTTGATTTTGAGAAGGAATGCCCCTGACAACCCACGCTAAATTAGCATAAAATTCAAAATGTGTTTTGGCCAATCAGAATTACCTGTTAGTAAAGGGTTTGAAGACATACTTGAATGCAGTTTTTATGTTGGCTAGTACCTGTAATAAATCTGTACGTGAATAGAATAAATCAATGTAATGTGTGTACAATGACAACAGCTAATAATCTAAAGTTTTAGCCTGCGAAACGGACCAACAAATATAAATACAGGCACCTTGAGAAAGGTGGCATCAGACCAGAGAAACTGGTCGGAAATTCATCCTTTTGGAGGGCATTGAGGATTACTTCTGGCACTTGGTATGTATATGTTTTTGGCCTACTGCAGTGGGTAAAACTTTGTCTTTAGAGAGGCCACCATCCGGGAAATGGTCTCTCTATGACCTGTTAAGATGTGACAAGATCCGGTGGTCACACTCTTTGTATCAGGCATCTGTTGATGTACATTATACCATATCCAGCTATCCTTTTCCCTCATACATTATTGAACCCTGTATATATTGTGTAAATCGTTTTTAATTATCCCCTATTTTTTTACTATAACACTACCTATGATCCTATGATTTATCTTACTTAGACATGTGAGGATCATTTAATAGTGATAGTGTAATGGTGCTTTTTATGATATTTTTAACCTTTATATGTATATTATATATATATATATATATATATATATATATATATATATATATACACACACACACATATATATATATATATATATATATATATATATATATTACACACAATATAATATTAAGAGGTGGACAATAGTATCTAACTCTTGGGAGCCAGAAATTTTTTCTGATTGGTTGAAGTAATGCAGTAGCCTGTAGACATTCTGTTAAACATGTAAACACAGATTTTGTTTAATTTAATTTCTCGGTGACAAATACATGAATTTCAAAAATGTAAAAAGTATTTTAACATACTTGTCGACAATCTTTACAGTGATGTGGTCCAAATTGTGTCTATATTAATTGGTAAAACAAAAAAAATAGCCCTCTTATCAGTGTACTGAGGCTTTAACTGTGAATTCAAAAGAGTGTTGGTTTGTTTAATTTACCCTCTGCTTTATGCGACTCACATTTACCCTCTGTCTTGTAGCTACAGAATACAAACATTTAAGCTCCTCAATTTGTACATGTATTTCATTTTTTTCCATATGCTTTCCCATAATAGGGCTGCTTATATTTTAAAGTAAGTCTGTGTGCAATGTAAGTTATGATATTAGGGCCAATTTAGTAATTATGTGGGGAATCAGATTTTTAAATTGTAAATATTGAAATTAAGAAATGAAGCACTCAGTGTTGCAATTAGCCATTTTAGCTCCAGGAGGGCAGACACATTTGGAATATTTTAGCTCAGCATCTGTTATGGATCTACATTTGGGAAAAACTCAAGAAGAAAGTACCTTTTCTTGATACAACAAAAATATATAATACCTATTTAAAAATTACAAAGATCCTTTTATTTAACATCATTTCAAGTCTGTTGTTTTCTGCTATTATTATTTCTCTTTATATATAAAGCACCAGCATTCTATGTCGCTCTGTTCAGACTCTATTATTATAAGCTACACACCTCTGTACCGTGCAGAGCCCAACAAATGGTGATATCTGACACTATGGTGCCAGGTTTGCAAGAAGTTACCTGCCTAATTCTTGAGTTTTACAAATGTCTTTTCCTGCCTCTAACAAACACTATTTATAAACTAGCGACTTGCCCGTCAAAAAATGACGGCAATAAGATTGTAAGGCAGGTAATAGTGTTTGGTTGCGACATTAATTTTGTTGGTGTTCCGAGAATGAGCGCCGGCTGTTGGTTGTTTGTGTGCTATGAGCAGCGTTGGCGGTCGTTTTTTGTATGCTAATTAAATAATTAATAAATGAATAAATGAATATACTTTACCTACTTTGAAGTAACGTATGCAGGAAGCATTGTGTTGAAGAGCTGACAATCTGTTTTGATGTTCCTGCAGCATACAATGTAGGTTTTCACTGTTGTGGAGCTGCTGTGTAAATGTCAGCAATGTGTGCAGTGTGTAGTGTAAATAGGCTGCGTGCGCAAGGAAAATCCATTAGTGTAGCTGTGTACTTCCGCATTGTGTAAGTTAGTGTTGTAAAATGGAGCCTAATGTGTGTGGTACGCGGCTGTGGCTGATTTTGCGTCCTTGTTCTTGGACCTCGTACGGCTTTTTCAGAAAATCCATATGTGTTTGGTGGTGTTTTGAGTATTTAGGGTCCTGTACACTCGCTTTTGTTTTTATCGGTGGCCATTTTTTCTCTTGCTTAGGGGATTTTCGGGTGTGTAAACTCTTGAATTTCTACTTAAATTGAGGTGTAACATCACTTTCACAGGTCCTGGGTGCCCCGCCTTGCTGTGGGTACGCTTTTTATGTGTTTGTTGTGTGTACTTATTGTGTTTTTAATGTTTTCATGTGTAGGGGGTTCGGGCGCTAAGGTCATATTTTTGCGAGCTCATAATGTTTTTTTTTCTAAGTCCCGTGGCTTGTATTTGTGGATGCTAAGTCTGTAAATTTTGCAGCGTAAGTGCCGTTTTAGGAGGCCTTTGGCGCTCCTTGCCAGCAACTGCGGCCCTCGATTTTGGCAAGCCGATTTGCTGACAACTATATATGTGATAACAATGTTAAAGCGTTTGCCTATTGGTGAACAGCTATGCTTACAACTGTGATAAAATTGAGCCCAACAGATATTAAATATTGCCTGTAAAAAGTTTTTATGAACAATTCGTAAACATATTTTAAATGCTGCTATTAAACTATTGATTGTCAATGAAACAGTAAGTAATAATATTCAATACAGTCTTTATGGGGTGAAGTAATCCTTTATATTTATCTTCTGAAATGCTCCCATAGCAATCTTAGGATCTGGACGGTGACATAAGAGTGGGCTTAAAATATGTCTCACTCAAAAATAATTGTAATAAGGCCCCTGTATAACCATGGCCGGATTACGAATTAGGCTAATTAGGGCAGATCCGGCCCTGTATATATAACCAGTAACGCCACATTTCTGTCTTCTGAATCTCATCAGTCAGTGTGGGGCTGGGGATAAATATTAAAACACTCCAGTGTTTATATTAGTTACATTTCAGCACTAATCTCATTCGCCTGAAGCCTCTGTGAATTCATAGTTATGTAGAGATTAAGTCATTCAGAGGTTATGTTACTATAGTACCTAATACAAATGTATATTTTTTTATTTTCTGTATATAAACAGAAATTTTACATTATATATATATATATATATATATGACACATATTTTAAACATGCTTCATGCCCAGAATTCCGAGAAATACAGTTATTACACTGCATTCTAGGAATCTTGTCAGAGACATGCAGAAGTCCCCACAAAGGCTTCACTCTTACAACCCAGAAGCATTTGAAACATGGCTTCTCTTAAGTACATGCCTGCTGTATATAAATATGTAAATGGCGTCGCTCAGTTGTGTCCAAATTTCTGTGACCTCATGGACAACACACAATACTGATCCATTTTGTTTTCATAGCAGAGATACTGGAGTGGGTTGCTATATATATATATATATATATATATATATAAATAAATAAATATATACACACACAATATAATATTTAGAGGTGGACAATAGTATCTAAAACTTGGAAGCCAGGAAGAATTTGAGCATTAAAAATTATATTAATAAAATATTTAGGAGGCAGCTAAGCTCCAGGGAAATTTCCACATAACACATATATATATATATATATATATATATATATATATATATATATATATATATATATATATATATATATATTTTTTATTATTATTTTTTTTCATATATTCATGTATACAAACAAGGATTTTATTAATTGTGAAACCAACATGTACACCATACATAACATATACAAACAATACAATAACATTAAAATTACCATAACTGATATATTTTCAAAAAGTACATACAGCATTTATCATGAATTTAATTAATTTAATCATAATCCGCAAGTCATGTTCTACAAAAATATCTCATTTTTAGACATCTCAATCTTCAACATGTCAACTTGTTTCTCTGGTTAACCTGGTTTCCTCAATTGTTGATGCTTGTCCTCCATAATTATGTGAATAATTTTTCCCTTTTATACCTGATGTGGGTACAGCTGAGCCACAGTGTTCATTTTTAATTACACATTTCTTGATCTGCTCTAAGCACAGTATTTTCTCTTTTTTATTATTCCATGTGAGGGTAACCTGAGAAGAAACAGAATATTATAAGTATGTGTGCTATCGTCAAATCCATTGGTTGATAAATCACACTATTTACAAATATTGAGTTTATATACTACATAGTGGTTGAGCACTATAACTGGTGGTGTTATTCATAGGTCAGCTACACCAGGCCAAAATTATTGGGAATGTTATATATAGTAACTGGTGGCTGGACCACTTGTACTAAATATTTGTTTTCTGAATATGTCTATATACACTTAGTCTTTGAGAAAGCCACCACAATGACGAAACGGATGTTAGGTTTATTCACATGCAAATACTTTTTTGCACTTAATATAGAGACTAGAGCATTTATAATGTTCCTTATCAGGTATTAGTACTAGGGCAGTGGAAAGCCTTTCCTATATGTTACAGCCTATGCAATTAAGTTGTCCATTAAAAGTATATATGTACAGTCTATGTAGACTGATGACATACTAGCAGGAGCAGGAGATATTTCACCTATTAGGGATTTTACAGGACCTATTTGCATACCTTAGGAACTATTTGGTATATTCTGGCTTATATAGTAGCCAATGGGCTCCTTTATTTGAGGATTTCTGTTTCTTTCTATTACATGATGGCGTTTGTAGCCAGCTTTGGGGGATCAAACAGTGAGCCTTCCAGATAGGAGGACTCATTGAGGACATAGGCCTGTTCTTTATGTTATCCCTTTATGTCGCTTTGGGAATATTGCTCCAGTTGAATTAATGTATTTCTTTTTAGAAATATTGCTTCAATTAAATTTTGGAGACTTCAATTAGTTCAACAGCGGCTTTGTTCAGTTTACAATAAAGTTGGAATTTTATGGTTCGCAAGCAGCTCTCCCACTCTGTGATAGTTACTAATTAAATGGTGTAAAGCACCTTTATGTATAGCATACTATATAGAAAGTATTGCAATTTTGGCAAATTTATTAACACATTTAAATGTAGTTATTCAACGCCAAGCCACAAAAAACGTTAAAAGAAAAAAATTAATAACATAAAAACAATTTGCATATAACAAAAAAAGCATAAAACATATAAAAGCACATATATTGTATGAAACTATATTACTTAAAAAGAAGCTAGGTTGTAGTCCTTAAAAGGTAGTTATTTTCTTAAATCTTTGCTGTTCTTCTGTGACAAATATTAAATGTAACATTTCCAGTAAAAGATCATCATCTGAAACACAAGTAAACCCTTAAAACTAGCATATAAAATGTCTACAAGCTCCTTTACCTGTTTACCTCCCAAAGGACACAAAATTATATTTTGGGACAAAAAACTAAGTAAAAACATGGCACATTCCTTAACTTCCATATAACGAGATTGAACTATATATTTTTTCAGAATTCAAAAATGTCTCTTTTCATACATCACAAAAATATCAGCCCATGAACAGTTATTAAAAAAACATTTGTTTATACATTTAGATTAATTGTTCAGTTACTCTCCTAGGGCCTCATTCTATTAGCGGCCGCAGCCGTTGCGGGGCCGCAAGGACCGGCCGCAAGCTATTCGGCTATTCTATTCCCTTACGGCCGGAGGCTCCGGCAGGCTTGCGGCCGGTGCCTTGCTATCTCTTGCGGCCGCTCGCGCCGGAGGAAATTCTTTGATCTTAAACGGCCGCAAGAGTTTTGCAATTCAATTCCTCCGGGAAACCTCTCTGCAAGGCTAAAAGCGAGCCGCAGCTTACTTGCAGGAAAGAGGTCTCGCTAGCACCAATTAAGCACATAAAATAGCTCAAATAAAGCCATCCTGCACTTTTAGAAGACTATAAAGGGATTTTAGGTGTTAGAAAAAATAGCACATAATTATCCTGTACTCAAATCCGTAAAATATTTTATTTTTAATATCCGTAAAATATCCATGTAAAAAGTCCAGAGTGCTTGGAGCACCTCAGACCCGCCCACGCCGCAGCCGGAAAATAAACAGTTAATTTGAACTCGGGTTTGGGCAGATGTGCAAGCTTGAGAGTGGGTTCCTTTTAATCCTCATGTCCCCCAATATGATCCCTAGCATTTACAGAGCTGTACAGTGCAGGCTTGAATTTATTTTTGAGTTTTTATATTTCAGAGCTTACGGACGGTTCCAAGATATGCGGCCGGCCGTAAGAGGAGATCCTTGCGGGGCCGTATAATAGAATCGCGAGTTAACTGAACCCCGCAAGGAATCGCAGCCTTACGGCCGATTTACGGCCGATAATAGAATGAGGCCCCTAGTAAATTTGCCACTAGGAATTATATCAATAGAAAAATTTGGGTGTTATCTTATCTTATCATTGGTCATTTTTACTGAGAAAAAAAGCACAAATACATCTATTAATGGATCAGATTACTACATTTGCTAACATATAAGATACACTTTTATTGACGACTTGGTAAACCTTTGAAATTAAGTTTTCAGGAAAGTGCATCAATTTTAATGCTAGTACACCCTGCACATTAAAGTTACAAGGACCAAAAAAATGTATATATTCAACTCTGAGTCTTATATATTTATCCAAGCCTAACCAATGTTATTACAGCTGAAATCTTCCGCTTCCCTTTGGTAGTACTCAGGACAATGAGATGGGGAGGGGTACATCAGTGGCTATGATCTAATCAAACTTTAAATTTTATTTTCAGGCTGTTGTTACTGCTATTTGTACGTTTTATTTATTAATGGTTTAACATGAAAAGTATACACACAGTCCTTTTAAGAAGAGATGATAGAAAACAGGTATGTTTCTACACTGAAAAAAATATATTATATACATACTTGCTCTCAAAGGTGCTCCCAAATGAGAAAATGGCAGCATACCTAATATCTCCTTAACCTTCTACTTCACAATGTTCATGGGTACCTTATCAGGACTATGTACATTAGATTTGCCCTTCTTATTCATAGTCATTCAGATAAGGTAAACAGTGTTGTAATGTTCTAACATGGGTGCATATATAAAAAAGGGTGCAATGTTTGAGAAGACTTGAAGAAATCTCAAATATTTCTTCAACACTCTACCATTTATTACAGGGTTATGAAGTACATATCTTTTATCATTGCTAAATAAGGGGACATGAATAGCAATGGAGCATGACATATTACACATAATAATATTCAATCAGAATACAGCTACCAATTCAGATCAGTGTCAGTTTGCTTTATTTCTTGGGTATCCTCCTCATGTCACCAGTCTCGTCTAAAACTCAGGTATTTTTATTAACGGTCTCACTGGTGATTGCGCTACAGATTTATGTGGTTGGTTCGATTTTTGTTAAGGATGTTGCAGCCTCTGCTTTAATATATATGGGCAATGATAATTTAAATGTAAGACAAAAACTTTGAGAATGATGTGTCTCTTCAACTATACTCAAAAGTGAATTTCTTGTTTAAAAAAAAAAAAAAGAAAAAAAGAAACAAAGTCAAATAATTTAGCATGACATCGATTGACAGAAGGTCACAATACCTGTGTTAGCATCATTCTAATAAACCATACATAATAACATATTAAGCCAGGAAACTAACGGTACGTTGTACATATGATATGTGAATATTCTAAGCAGTGGGACTCATTAGGAATTCCCAGGCTTGATGAATGAACAATACTGCTCAAATAAATCAAGAAAATAAATCAAGCTCACTTCAACATTATGTTCCTGAACCCTGCTGTAAGACTATGTATTTAATTTCACTGCTGGTGTTCTCGTCATTCTTCAATATCTGTTTCAAATTTGCCTTGAATCAATTTACTATTTTCTGTTAAGGGTGGAATTAAAGCTTCATATAAATCCATCTCCCATGTTGTTTCAATTCGGATAGAAGAAATATGTCAGTGACTTTGCTAAGAAATGTCTAACAAAGTTATAATTGATTTGTAAAAATGCTTAAAAGAAAATCTCTATATTTTCCCAAAGTCTTTGTTATACACGATTGTGGATTTAAAATACCACCATATCTACTATAGGGTGAAGTTTTAGAAATGTGTGATGTCAATGCTTAGTACATATGTGCCATAAAATAGCATTTCTTTTATTTGGTTATTCACTTTTGTAGCACCACTAGTCATAGAGCTTTACTTAGTTTTGAATATATATATATATATATATATATATATATATATACATATATATATATATATATATATATATATATATATTTTGCCATGGCTGATTTTGGGACTCCACAACCCTGTTATTTGGGTCCCTGACACGTGTGATTGCTAATATCAAAGACTATCAAAACGTACATGAGATGTGTTTTAAGGATTGTGACAATATTCCGTTCATTTATGTGTCACATTTAAAGAATGAATGTGTGCATATAGTTACTGTCAGGATTTCTTGGTTAAAATGTATGTGATGTTATTGATGTATGTGGCAATATGGTTGATGTAATGAACACAGTAAAATGTGGCTTGCAGGCTCTAAGTTATGTTGTCATTGCCTTATCGGTTCTAGTGGAGCTTATTTTCAGTCAGAATGATGTAGGGACCTGCTAAGCCCTTATTGTTGTCAGCCAGGTTGCCTAGCCAGGTGCCATCTTGACTGTTTCTTGACCCTGGGTTGCATACACTTCCCAGATGTTACTCTACTCACTACTCTCTCATGCATGATCAAAGTACAAACATAAAATCTGAAGTGACCTAAAAACATAACCCCAAGCTCTGGTGTATCTGGGTTTATAGCCTAGTAACAGGGTGGGAAGGTCACAGTAAGAAACAGACCCCTCATACAGGGAAGGGAATTATGAACAGGGGGTTTGTCTAAAGAAAGTGAGGAGGGGAGATATGGGTTTACTGTTTGGGCTTTAAAATGTGTTTGGAAGAAATAATAATATGTCAGTCTGTCTCTACACTAATTGAAGGGTGTTGCTCATCTGATCTTTCTGCTTCTCCATGAATAATGTTCTGATCTGAATTGCTGGGTGATGCTGAATATAAAGTCACATTACGAGATTGTTCCTGTAAGCCAAGGCAGGAGAATTAGGGGTTCCTGGACCCCTCGTCTATACATATATATATATATATATATATATATATATATATATATATATATATACATATATATATATATATATATATATATATATATATATATATATATACATATACACACATATATATATATACAGGGAGTGTGCAGAATTATTAGGCAAGTTGTATTTTTGAGGATTAATTTTATTATTGAACAACAACCATGTTCTCAATGAACCCAAAAAACTCATTAATATCAAAGCTGAATATTTTTGGAAGTAGTTTTTAGTTTGTTTTTAGTTTTAGCTATTTTAGGGGGATATCTGTGTGTGCAGGTGACTATTACTGTGCATAATTATTAGGCAACTTAACAAAAAACAAATATATACCCATTTCAATTATTTATTTTTACCAGTGAAACCAATATAACATCTCAACATTCACAAATGTACATTTCTGACATTCAAAAACAAAACAAAAACAAATCAGTGACCAATATAGCCACCTTTCTTTGCAAGGACACTCAAAAGCCTGCCATCCATGGATTCTGTCAGTGTTTTGATCTGTTCACCATCAACATTGCGTGCAGCAGCAACCACAGCCTCCCAGACACTGTTCAGAGAGGTGTACTGTTTTCCCTCCTTGTAAATCTCACATTTGATGATGGACCACAGGTTCTCAATGGGGTTCAGATCAGGTGAACAAGGAGGCCATGTCATTAGATTTTCTTCTTTTATACCCTTTCTTGCCAGCCACGCTGTGGAGTACTTGGACGCGTGTGATGGAGCATTGTCCTGCATGAAAATCATGTTTTTCTTGAAGGATGCAGACTTCTTCCTGTACCACTGCTTGAAGAAGGTGTCTTCCAGGAACTGGCAGTAGGACTGGGAGTTGAGCTTGACTCCAACCTCAACCCGAAAAGGCCCCACAAGCTCATCTTTGATAATAACAGCCCAAACCAGTACTCCACCTCCACCTTGCTGGCGTCTGAGTCGGACTGGAGCTCTCTGCCCTTTACCAATCCAGCCATGGGCCCATTCATCTGGCCCATCAAGACTCACTCTCATTTCATCAGTCCATAAAACCTTAGAAAAATCAGTCTTGAGATATTTCTTGGCCCAGTCTTGACGTTTCAGCTTGTGTGTCTTGTTCAGTGGTGGTCGTCTTTCAGCCTTTCTTACCTTGGCCATGTCTCTGAGTATTGCACACCTTGTGCTTTTGGGCATTCCAGTGATGTTGCAGCTCTGAAATATGGCCAAACTGGTGGCAAGTGGCATCGTGGCAGCTGCACGCTTGACTTTTCTCAGTTCATGGGCAGTTATTTTGCGCCTTGGTTTTTCCACACGCTTCTTGCGACCCTGTTGACTATTTTGAATGAAACGCTTGATTGTTCGATGATCACGCTTCAGAAGCTTTGCAATTTTAAGAGTGCTGCATCCCTCTGCAAGATATCTCACTATTTTTGACTTTTCTGAGCCTGTCAAGTCCTTCTTTTGACCCATTTTGCCAAAGGAAAGGAAGTTGCCTAATAATTATGCACACCTGATATAGGGTGTTGATGTCATTAGACCACACCCCTTCTCATTACAGAGATGCACATCACCTAATATGCTTAATTGGTAGTAGGCTTTCGAGCCTATACAGCTTGGAGTAAGACAACATGCATAAAGAGGATGATGTGGTCAAAATACTCATTTGCCTAATAATTCTGCACTCCCTGTATATATATATATATATATATATATATATATATATATATATATATATACACACATATATATATATACATATATATATATATATATATATATATATATATATATATATACATACACTAATATATATACATAATATATATATATTATTATTATTATTGTTTTAGGCTATAGAAAATATTTTGTTTAGCATACATAATAGGCAAGTGTAAACTGAGGTTTTTAAACCACAGGCAAATAGGATGAGAAAAAATATATTTAAAGCCCCGAATGTACTTTGGGATCTTTACTGCTTAACCACATTTCAAAATGTGTGCATATGCTATAAGTACAAATCTATTATATATAAAAACTGATAAATAAGCTAATTATAATATAGGAAATTGTTTTTTTTTTTTTTTACAGAAGCACTCTAATATTCAGGCACTGGGCAATTCATAATGACATTTTTGTCCTTCAGTTGGTACTGTAATTCTTGGGCGTCTCAACACATTTGTTTCGCATTGTTATTCTTTGGTTTAAATATGTGTGGATCAATGGATTTTCTTTTTTTAGATTGAGCAAATGTGGAAAAAAATGCAATTTGGAAGATTCTGCTTTGAATTCATATCAGAACTCCCTACCATTTTATTGCTTTGGACTGAACTTTATACTATGGATATGCTATAGGCCAAGTGTTTTCCCATTGGTTATGACCTGTGAGGTACTGGAACTTGAGAGCTCCCAAATATATATATGTATCTCTTATACACTGAGATATTGATCTGCTGTTGAAATGGTACCAAGGTCCAGAGGCAAGCTCAAGATCATGGGAAAAAACAGGCGTTTATGAGAAGTAGTGTGCAGATTTCGTAGGCTGTCTAATGTGAAGTAGGAGTTTATATTAGTGAATGGAAGTGGGACTGGACACAGGTTGGGAATGGGACTGTGAGTGCTGAGAAAGATTTGAATCTCAAAGTATGGAGGCATATATGGGGAAATTAGCAAGGCAACCAAGGGAGTATCAAGGCCATGTAGAGATTAGTAGGCAAGGGTTATAAGTCATCCAACACTTGACCCTTTAGTAATTCTAAACAATTGTTTTATTTGTTTTGGTTTTATTTGAATGGAAAGTTGTGTTTTATGTTGAAGCACATACATTTCTCCTTCTTTCTACCTTCACATAATTTAATTAGCCATACACTCACTGTCTACATCTTCGTACTAGTTGGCTTCACAAAGTTGTAAACAATTTACCATTTTGAATGAGATTGGAAAGATGCACCTGTGCTGCAAAATAATACATCTGATAGAGGAGAATCTGTAGTGTATGCAAACATTATTTTGCATGAAAAAGGAAATCATAAAATTAATATTAATAAACTTACCCTAAAGTTTGCAAATGTCTTCCGTTTAATGGTAGTTGATTTTGAAGGAATGCCCCTTAAAATCCAAGCTAAATTAGCACAAAAATCATATTTTGTTGTGGCCAATCCGAGGCAGCTACAACATTGTTACAATATCTGGGGATTCAGACTCTGCTGCAAAGCATCATGGGATGTGTAGTCTTTTGTTAGAAAATATAAAAAATAGGTAACTTCCACATACCTTTAAGTGACTTCAAATTACAAGTTTTTCTTGTAATCGGAAGACAGTTGGAAATTTGCAGTTTAATTAACAATAGTTAGATTTAGGGAATATTAGGGAATGTTCAACTTTATCTTGATTAGAGTACTGATGACATAACTATTTCAACACTGGAAAGGCTGTGTATTTTTCCTTTAAAGAAATAGACTTTGTGTATTGACTACTAATGCAACCGTATGGGGAGTCTCTATTCATAGATTTATACAAGGCTGCTGTTCTGCCTAAGCCCACGAGTCCCAGGCCAAGCGTACTACAATTTTCACGGACATCACCTATAATAGTTGTCAGATGTGTTCTGCACAGGCGTTACATGCTGACCGTGGCAATACGCACTCGCTGCGCGGTGCAGGGGGAGAAACAAGAAAGGTGGGAGAGAGGGAGAGTGGGAGGGAGAGAGAGGGAGGGAGGGGAGAGAGATGAGGCAGACACAGAGGAGGCAGAGAGAGAGAGAGTTGAAGGGCTGAGAGGGAGGAAGAGAGAGGAAGGGTAGAGAGAGAGGGTTGCAGGCAGAGAGAGAGGGAGGGGGACAGAGAGAGAGGTAGACAGAGTGAGGCAGACAGAGGGAGAGAGTGAGGGAGGATGGCAGGGAGGGAGAGAGAGAGAGAAAGGGGGAGGGAGAGAGACGATAGGGATAGAGAGGAGAGGGACAGAGACAGAGGGCACAGAGAGAGAGAGGGCACACACAAAGAGAGGGCGCACGGTGAGAGAGAGGGCGCACAGAGAGAGAGAGAGGGCACACAAAGAAAAACAGAACAAACATTTGAACATAACATATAATACTGTTATTTATGACAGGTAAGTTACTAGTATTTATAGATAATTTTAGATTAAATAAGTTGTTTAACGTAACAACTAAAAAACATAATAAAATAGGTTTCTATACAATAATATACCTTACATGGAAAGTCAAACTCACAATTCTTAGTAATTTTATCATCTGACAGCAAAAAAACAGTCATGAAAAAAAAATAGCACATTGCACACAGAACCCAATACAGCTGAGTGACTTCATGTCATTGGTTCCTTGGTGTTGGAAAAGTCTTTTCCATGATGAATGGTAATGACAGTGTTGACAAAAGACCACTTTAGCAGTTCTGCCTGTCTCAAATACATTCCTCATGTGAATTCCACTTTTTGAACAATCTGATCACGGTTTTTAAAATATAGACTTCAAGACGGCAATAATAAGAAATAAGAAACTATTTACTACACTTTATTCCATATTGTATATGGTGAGGGTTGTAAACCCTGTAAATATTTCACAAGATAGAGATACCATATTTGCAGTAAACATTCTTGAATAAATAATGGGCAATGGGTTTATATATTATTTAGATTAGTAAAGGACCACTCTGGTCATATATACCTTTTACTATATATATATATATATATATATATATATATATATATAGTACATTTCTGTTCACATTTGAATGTCAAGGTTACTGCCTATCACCAGCGTGGGGCAGGATCCCAGCTTGTGTTGTGGACCTTATGAGTAGGTTGTTCACCACAACAATCATTTAATATATGGTGGTCAAAAAAGCGATAGAAGCCTCCACCGTACAGTAAATAAATAGTACATTTGTGTTCACATTTGAATGTATAAAACAAGTTAAAAAACCTGCTACCAGCTCAGAATTCCAAGAAATACAGTTAATTATATATATATATATATATATATATATATATATATATATATATATATGCATTGATCCTACAAAACAAAATATTTTATTAAAGGATAGTAATCATATGAAGCCATTTATTATCACATAGTTGTTTGGCTCCTTTTTAACACCCCCATTAAATTAGCCCTCGTAGTTCCCTTGGTGCTTGTAAAATATTTTATTTTGCTGTTTGCGAGGACCGATTCCACAATATGTCCCTTTCAGCCTTCATTGCGAGATGACACCCCAAAACGGCCGAGAATAAGCTCCGGGAGAGCTACGTAGTAACATGCAGCCATAAATCTATGAGGTGAACCTTGCACCTCGGAAGAATCCCTACGGGCACAAAAAAGTGCCCGCAAGGGATCCTAAAGCCTCTACATGCTGCGTTGGAGCAGCCAGACACCGCCGTATGATGCTCCCCCCTGCTCCCTAAACACGTCCTTATTGAGACCCCTGCAGCATCCCCACATTAACCCCTTGCAGCGGGGTTGCATTTATAAAATTAAAATTTCCGTCCTCGCGGGTCCTTAAAAAACGTAAAGAGGACCCACGCTAAAAAATATTAACCCCTGCCGCCGGGGTACTATAAGTACCCCCAGGCAGCCAAAATTAACCATATGAGCCCTTAATTAACCCTATAACTCATTGGGTTCTATAAAGAGCCCCATGAGCCTTTAATTAACCCTGTAACTCATGGGGCTCTATACAGAGCCCCATGAGCCCTTAATTAACCCTATAACTCATGGGGCTCTATAAGGAGCACCATGAATCCTTAATTAACCCTGTACCCTATACAGAGCCCCATGAGACCTTAATTAACACTGTCACTCACGGGGCTCTATACTCTCGTTCGAGAACAACTCGTTCGAGAGCTACTCTTCGCCGATGATGCTGCCCTTGCTTCCCATACGGCGACAGCTCTGCAACAAATGACATCTTGCTTCGCCGAGGCTGCCAAGCTCTACAGTCTAGAAGTCAGTTTGAAGAAGACCAAAGTTCTCCACCAGCCCGCACCTCAGGAAGATTACTGTTCTCCTCTTTTAATTGTATTACTTTTTATGCAATTATGCGGCTGAGGAATCTACATTTTAGTTTCCTGCCTCCTGAGATGGGAGGAGACTTTGAATACAGAGAGGAAGTTCTGTTTGGACAAGAATGTGGCAGTAACTACTGCCAGTACATTCATTAGCGCTAATGCAAGGTTTATTATTTTAAAAAGGAGAAGAATCTTGCCAGAAGCAGGCTCAATAAAGAAAATGGAGTACAGAATAATTGCCTATTTAAGTGAAACATTGACACACAGTCATCCTTTAAGATTAACATGATATGATATCCCTTGTGTGGTTTCTTTTAGAAATAAAAATAAAAACAACTAATATTATCTTTTCTTAATGTCGTGCATGTCAAAAGAAGGAGTTAACTGGATATTTATCACGGAGAACTACATGAGGAGTAGATGTTTGCCACCGCATATATGTGGCATATTAAAAATAATATAGACAATTTCCTTTCCTTCTACACCACACACTTAGGTTGTAAAGCCCACTATCTATTACACTTACACTGTTTTATTTACGAAGAAATCTTTGATTACACATACTGGAGATTTTATTAGGGAACACATCACTGAAAGTGGTTTTTAGCAAGCAGGGCTCGACACGGCCTCGTTATTGTAAAATACTTCAATCTCTCTTATTCAGGAAGCATGACAGCAAGTCAGGGAACGTGAGGAGCTCAGCCAAGCAGCCAGTCAGAAAATGTAATCTTGTGATAAGTAAAACTCTAACAGGCTTCCATAATCAAATTCATTGCTTCCTTCATTGCTAGTGGAAATTAATTACTGCATGAAGGTGTTTGGTGTTACTAAATAGTAAGTTAAGTTTAGAGTGTGTAAGCGTGAGAAAGTCAGGCATCTCCAAGTCGGATGTCACAAAACTACATAATAATAAAATATTAATAATAACAATATTGGAATATGTAATAAAAAGCACATTTTAGTATTGTATGGGCCTCATTCCTTGTAGTGTTGGGAAATAATAGTTATTATTTCTCTCGGTGCATAACACCTATTCATATGTAATAATAAAGAACCAGAGAAATCAAAACAATAAATCTTTATTTAATTACTTGGAGACAACGTCGATTAAAAACTTGTTTAAAATCAAGGGAATAGGAAATAATTCCTTAAAAACAATTAATATTGACTCCCTTTATATTGCACCCTAGACCAGTTACTGAGAGATAAATTCAGTGTTATAATCTCTTCTATTATGTCTTGAGAGGTGCTTTTACAATTGTAAAGCTTGGCTTCCTTGGTGTATATATACGTATATATCTCTAGGAGATTTTACTTAATATTTATATCCAAAACAGTAAGTCCTACAAATTCCCAGTCCATACATCAATCTGGTGGCTTATCATGCCCTTCTATATGTTGGCTACAATATTTGTGTCTGATCTAATTTACAGTTCTATATACAAAGTAGTTCACCATTTATATGTAAGATGGCATTTATCTTTATATCCACATTATTGTCTGCATTGCTCTAATTTGCAGCGTTCTGTGGTTTAAAACAGTCTATGCTGCTTGTTAGGGTTCAGTGTGGATCTAGTTTGCAGCGTCCTGTTGTTTAAAACAGCCTATGCTGCTTGTTACAGCTCAGCACCGGGCTCTCCCGTGCGCTGCACTTCAAGCACCAGATATATTACTGACAAGGACTTAGAGGTCTAGTTACAACGTCCTGTGATATATCGGTCTGCGCTGCTTGTTTGAACTTAGCACCGGACACTACCGTGTGCTAGGGCTAAAGCACCAGTTGTATGACTGGTAAGGACTTAGCAATCACGGAGCTGCATTCAGCTACATGGGAAGCACTTGCTTGTTACAAAATTAGCGTCTGACGTCAGACGCTGCCCTGACGCACGTTTCGTCACGTGGGAGTGACTTTCTCAAAGGGGGGAAAAAAGGTATATGGGCCTCAGTAGTACTGAATTTGGATTTTGGAGACATGTAATTAAATTGTAGGAGCATATAGAAAGATGTGTTGGAACTTCTTATAGGTTGTATCTTCAATTAACCCATGGACCAGCATTAGCTCACTCACTTACTGACAGCATCAGCTCAATTACACACACTAACTAGCAACATCACACTCACACACTGACTAGCAACAGCTCATTTACACACCGACTAGCAACAGCTCACTCACTGACTAGCAGCAACTCACTGACTAGCAGCAACTCACTCACACACCGACTAGCAGCAACTCACTCAATTACTGACTAGCAGCAACTCACTAACTAGCAGCAACTCACTCACACACTGACTGGTAACAGCTCACTCACTGACTAGCAGCAACTCACTCACTCACTGACTAGCAGCAACACACTCACTCACTGACTAGCAGCAACACACTCACTTACTGACTAGCAGCAACTCACTCACACACTGACTGGTAACAGCTCACTCACTGACTAGCAGCAACTCACTCACACACCGACTAGCAGCAACTCACTCACATACTGACTAGCAGAAACTCACTCACATACTGACTAGCAGAAACTCACTCACATACTGACTAGCAGCAACTCACTCACGTACTCACTAACATCAACTCACTCAAACACTGACTGGTAACAGCTCACTCACTCACCGACTAGCAACAGCTCACTCACTGACTAGCAGCAACTCATTCACACACTGACTGGTAACAGCTCACTCACTGACTAGCAGCAACTCACTCACTCACTGACTAGCAGCAACACACTCACTCACTGACTAGCAGCAACACACTCACTCACTGACTAGCAGCAACACACTCACTTACTGACTAGCAGCAACTCACTCACATACTGACTAGCAGCAACACACTCACATACTGACTAGCAGCAACTCACTCACATACTGACTAGCAGCAACTCACTCACTTACTGACTAGCAGCAACTCACTCACATACTGACTAGCAGCAACTCACTCACTTACCGACTAGCAGCAACTCACTCACATACTGACTAGCAGCAACACACTCACATATTGACTAGCAGCAACACACTCACATATTGACTAGCAGCAACTCACTCACTTACTGACTAGCAGCAACTCACTCACATACTGACTAGCAGCAACTAACTCACATACTGACTAGCAACAACTCACTCACATACTTACTAGCAGCAACTCTTTTACTGACTGGTAACAGCTCACTCACTGACTAGCAGCAACTCACTCACATACTGACTAGCAGCAACTCACTCACTCACTAACTAGCAGCAACTGACTAGCAGCAACTCACTCACATACTGACTAGCAGCAACACACTCACATATTGACTAGCAGCAACACACTCACATATTGACTAGCAGCAACTCACTCACTTACTGACTAGCAGCAACTCACTCACTGACTAGCAGCAACTCACTCACTGATTGGCAGCAACTCACTCACTGATTGGCAGCAACTCACTCACTGATTGGCAGCAACTCACTCACATACTGACTAGCAACAACTCACTCACATACTTACTAGCAGCAACTCACTCACTGACTGGTAACAGCTCACAAACTGACTAGCAGCAACTCATTCACTCACTGACTAGCAGCAACACACTCACTCACTGACTAGCAGCAACTCACTCACATACTGACTAGCAGCAACTCACTCACTTACCGACTAGCAGCAACTCACTCACATACTGACTAGCAGCCACACACTCACATATTGACTAGCAGCAACACACTCACATATTGACTATCAGCAACACTCTCACTGACTAGCAGCAACTCACTCACTGACTAGCAGCAACTCACTCACATACTGACTAGCAGCAACTAACTCACATACTGACTAGCAACAACTCACTCACATACTTACTAGCAGCAACTCATTCACTGACTGGTAACAGCTCACTCACTGACTAGCAGCAACTCACTCACATACTGACTAGCAGCAACTCACTCACATACTGACTAGCAGCAACTCACTCACTTACCGACTAGCAGCAACTCACTCACATACTGACTAGCAGCAACACACTCACATATTGACTAGCAGCAACACACTCACATATTGACTAGCAGCAACTCACTCACTTACTGACTAGCAGCAACTCACTCACATACTGACTAGCAGCAACTAACTCACATACTGACTAGCAACAACTCACTCACATACTTACTAGCAGCAACTCATTCACTGACTGGTAACAGCTCACTCACTGACTAGCAGCAACTCACTCACATACTGACTAGCAGCAACTCACTCACTCACTAACTAGCAGCAACTGACTAGCAGCAACTCACTCACATACTGACTAGCAGCAACACACTCACATATTGACTAGCAGCAACACACTCACATATTGACTAGCAGCAACTCACTCACTTACTGACTAGCAGCAACTCACTCACTGACTAGCAGCAACTCACTCACTGATTGGCAGCAACTCACTCACTGATTGGCAGCAACTCACTCACTCATTGGCAGCAACTCACTCACTGATTGGCAGCAACTCACTCACTTACCGACTAGCAGCAACTCACTCACATACTGACTAGCAGCCACACACTCACATATTGACTAGCAGCAACACACTCACATATTGACTATCAGCAACACACTCACGGACTAGCAGCAACTCACTCACTGACTAGCAGCAACTCACTCACATACTGACTAGCAGCAACTAACTCACATACTGACTAGCAACAACTCACTCACATACTTACTAGGAGCAACTCATTCACTGACTGGTAACAGCTCACTCACTGACTAGCAGCAACTCACTCACATACTGACTAGCAGCAACTCACTCACATACTGACTAGCAGCAACTCACTCACTTACCGACTAGCAGCAACTCACTCACATACTGACTAGCAGCAACACACTCACATATTGACTAGCAGCAACACACTCACATATTGACTAGCAGCAACTCACTCACTTACTGACTAGCAGCAACTCACTCACATACTGACTAGCAGCAACTAACTCACATACTGACTAGCAACAACTCACTCACATACTTACTAGCAGCAACTCATTCACTGACTGACTAGCAGCAACTCACTCACTGACTAGCAGCAACTCACTCACTGATTGGCAGCAACTCACTCACTGATTGGCAGCAACTCACTCACTGATTGGCAGCAACTCACTCACATACTGACTAGCAGCAACTCACTCACTCACTAACTAGCAGCAACTGACTAGCAGCAACTCACTCACATACTGACTAGCAGCAACACACTCACATATTGACTAGCAGCAACACACTCACATATTGACTAGCAGCAACTCACTCACTTACTGACTAGCAGCAACTCACTCACTGACTAGCAGCAACTCACTCACTGATTGGCAGCAACTCACTCACTGATTGGCAGCAACTCACTCACTGATTGGCAGCAACTCACTCACTGATTGGCAGCAACTCACTCACATACTGACTAGCAACAACTCACTCACATACTTACTAGCAGCAACTCACTCACTGACTGGTAACAGCTCACTCACTGACTAGCAGCAACTCATTCACTCACTGACTAGCAGCAACACACTCACTCACTGACTAGCAGCAACTCACTCACATACTGACTAGCAGCAACTCACTCACTTACCGACTAGCAGCAACTCACTCACATACTGACTAGCAGCCACACACTCACATATTGACTAGCAGCAACACACTCACATATTGACTATCAGCAACACACTCACTGACTAGCAGCAACTCACTCACTGACTAGCAGCAACTCACTCACATACTGACTAGCAGCAACTAACTCACATACTGACTAGCAACAACTCACTCACATACTTACTAGCAGCAACTCATTCACTGACTGGTAACAGCTCACTCACTGACTAGCAGCAACTCACTCACATACTGACTAGCAGCAACTCACTCACTCACTAACTAGCAGCAACTGACTAGCAGCAACTCACTCACATACTGACTAGCAGCAACACACTCACATATTGACTAGCAGCAACACACTCACATATTGACTAGCAGCAACTCACTCACTTACTGACTAGCAGCAACTCACTCACTGACTAGCAGCAACTCACTCACTGATTGGCAGCAACTCACTCACTGATTGGCAGCAACTCACTCACTGATTGGCAGCAACTCACTCACATACTGACTAGCAACAACTCACTCACATACTTACTAGCAGCAACTCACTCACTGACTGGTAACAGCTCACTCACTGACTAGCAGCAACTCATTCACTCACTGACTAGCAGCAACACACTCACTCACTGACTAGCAGCAACTCACTCACATACTGACTAGCAGCAACTCACTCACTTACCGACTAGCAGCAACTCACTCACATACTGACTAGCAGCCACACACTCACATATTGACTAGCAGCAACTCACTCACTGACTAGCAGCAACTCACTCACATACTGACTAGCAACAACTCACTCACATACTGACTAGCAGCAACTAACTCACATACTGACTAGCAACAACTCACTCACATACTTACTAGCAGCAACTCACTCACTGACTGGTAACAGCTCACTCACTGACTAGCAGCAACTCACATACTAACTAGCAGCAACTCACTCACATACTGAAAAGCAGCAACACACTCACATACTGACTAGCAGCAACTCACTCACTTACTGACTAGCAGCAACTCACTCACTTACTGACTAGCAGCAACTCACTCACACACTGACTGGTAACAGCTCACTCACTGACTAGCAGCAACTCACATACTAACTAGCAGCAACTTACTGACTAGCAGCACTCCCATCACACACTGACTGGTAACAGCTCACTCACTGACTAGCAGCAACTCACTCACATACTGAGTAGCAGCAACTCACTCACTCACTCACTCACTGATTAGCAGCAACTCGCTCACATACTGACTAGCAGCAACACACTCACTTACTGACTAGCAGCAACTCACTCACTTACAGACTAGCAGCAACTCACTCACTTACAGACTAGCAGCAACTCACTCACATACTGACTAGCAGCAACACACTCACATATTGACTAGCAGCAACTCACTCACTGACTAGCATAAACTCACTCACAAACTGACTAGCAGCAACTCACTCACTTACTGACTAGCAGCAACTCACTCACTCACTGACTAGCAGCAACTCACTCACTGACTAGCAGCAACTCACTCACTGACTAGCAGCAACTCACTCACATACTGACTAGCAACAACTCACTCACATACTGACTAGCAACAACTCACTCACATACTTACTAGCAGCAACTCACTCACTGACTGGTAACAGCTCACTCACTGACTAGCAGCAACTCACATACAAACTAGCAGCAACTTACTGACTAGCAGCACTCCCATCACACACTGACTGGTAAAAGCTCACTCACTGACTAGCAGCAACTCACTCACATACTGACTAGCAGCAACTCACTCACATACTGACTAGCAGCAACTCACTCACTTACTGACTAGCAGCAACTCACTCACACACTGACTGGTAACAGCCCACTCACTGACTAGCAGCAACTCACTCACATACTGACTAGCAGCAACACACTCACTTACTGACTAGCAGCAACTCACTCACTGACTAGCAGCAACTCACTTACTCACTGACTAGCAGCAACTCACTCACATACTGACTAGCAGCAACTCACTCACATACTGACTAGCAGCAACTCACTCACATACTGACTAGCAGCAACTCACTCACATATTCACTAACATCAGCTCACTCACACACCGACTAGCATCAGCACACACACGGACTAGTAACAGCTCACTCACAGACCAGCAACAACTCACTCACACTGACTAGCATCAGCTCATTCACACACTGACAAGCATTAGCTCACTCGCATACTGACTAGTATCAACTCACACACTCTAACTCACCTGTATCATCTTATACATGGTCATACTAACACATCTACGGTCAACAGCATCACCTCACTCATACACTCACCAGAATCGGCACACTCACTCACACACTATCATTCACCAACATCAGCCGAATCACACACTAACCAGCAATTACCTCAGCCCATTGCAAACTTACAATAAAAATCTATCATACCACTTTAACTCGGACGCACACACTAGAAATCATCTCAGTCTGACACAGGTAAGTTGTGGGTCCTACACGGTTATGCTGGCACAGCACAAGGCAGCAGCTATGGCGGTGAGCATCCGCTAGATGGCGCTGCCGATATTCTGGTGCCATATCATAGATTCAAGGCTTAGGTAAACGGTTAGGGTGAGGGTTAGGGTTAGCTCAAGGGTTAGGCTAACATTATAAGCTTAGAACTTCTCTCACATTTCAGCAGCGCTGCTAAATATTGGCAGCACCATCTAGCGGTTGAAGGCCACACTGCAGCGGTGGACCTGTCCTGACAACATAACAGGATAGATCCAAGTTATTTATGATTTGGTTAATTGCCTGTGAGTGTGACACAGTATGACTCCCCACAGCAACTACCTCACTCAGAGGCAGGTACACTGTCATGCTCTCGATGTTATTCATACAAAGACACACACAACAACCATCTCACTCATAGTAAAGAAAACACTCCCCAATAATCATCTCAATGGCACAAATGCACATTCACCAGCTCCCTTACAAGCATGCTCTCACCCCCCTCCCCCATCAATCAAGCAACCCACCCACAAACACACGATTGTAAAGTACACAAATCATAGTCTTGACCCTTAGTAGCTTTCCATATTTAAGCTTCTGAACAATCTCTGTTGTAATCTTTCACAAATAAATTGTTCTTTTCCACATTGGGTAGTCTCCATAATTTGACACAAGCTTTCCCATTTCCCTGAGCCATACCACAAAAGTATCTGCAGTGCAGTCTATAAAAAATACTATATTTATCCTATGTTTATAATGCATGTGAACATCACATATAATAGTTGTCAAACTGTAATTCGTCGTCACACTTGCGAGCCTTGCAAATCAAGGCGGCGCCGATAACGCATAGAAGCCTTCCGAGCTCAGAGCTCTTAGGCGATAAGCACCGAAGGCGCTCATCGTCCTGCAGTTGAGGCATTGAAACACGCGAAACTTAGCCTGCAAGCAGTTACGAAATGCGAGACTTAGAAAATGTAAATACAACTTTAACGAAAAAACGAAAAACAAGAAAAAAAAAAACACTCACACACAGCACAGGGGAGGCGCCAGGACGCCTGGGAGTGGGGTTGCACGCAAATTTAATCCAAATTTGTTGAGTTTCACCACTCGAAAATTAGCTAAGCGAGAAACAAAATGGCGGCCCCAAAAAAATTAAAACGAGGCTAAAGAAGACAGAAGCGCGCAAATCACCGCCAGACAAGTCCAGCTGTACATTTTCGGATGCAGGAAAATCCAAATAGATTGTTAGCTCTTCAGGATATTGATTGCTGCATATTAAATATAAATAGGTACAGTATATTAATTTATTAATTAAAATTAATTTATTAATTCAAGATACAATTGAATATTTTACACTGTACTTACCGTATAAGCCGACCCGAGTATAAGCCGAGGCACCTATTTTACCACAAAATACTGGGTAAAATGAGTGACTCGAGGGTGGGAAATGTGCTGCCCCCTGTGTCCCTCTTCCCTGTGTCTCTCCCCCCCCCCCCTTATCACCCTCCTCAACCTCCCTCCTCAACCCCACTCATCATCCTCAACCTCACTCATCATCCTCCCTCCTCAACCCCCCATCCTCAACCCCCTCCATATCCTCAACCTCCCTCCTCATCCTCAACCTCCCTCCTCATCCTCAACCTCCCTCCTCATCCTCAACCTCCCTCCTCATCCTCAACCTCCATCCTCATCCTCAACCTCCCTCCTCATCTTCAACCCCCTCCTCAACCTCCCTCCTCAACCCCCGATCCTCAACTCCCCCTCAACCTCACTCCTCAACCCCCCCATCCTCATCCTGAAACCCACATCCTCATCCTCAACCCCCCTCCTCATCCCCTCCTCATTCTAAACCCCCCTAAATACATCCCCATCTACCTTTCCCCTTACTTACCTGCTTCTTCTCTGGCCTCTGCTCCTTCCGTCTTGACCCGGCGCGCATATGACGTCACATACGCGCCGCTCCATTAGCATATACTGAGTGCCGGCACCCGGTATATGCTAATGACGGGGCGCACATGTGACGTCACATGCGCGCCAGGTCAAGACGGAAGGAGCAGAGGCTGGAGAAGAAGCAGGTAAGTGAGGGGGAGGTATTTAGAGGGGAAAAATTGAGGAGGGAGATTTAGAATGAGGAGGGGGGGTTGAGGATGATGAGGGGAGAGGGAAAGAGACACAGGGGGGTTAGAGAGGCACAGGGGGGGTAAAGAGACATGGGGGGTTAGAGAGACACGGGGGGGGTAAGAGAGACACGGGGGGGGTAAGAGAGACACGGGGGGGGGTAAGAGAGACACGGGGGGGGGGGGGTAAGAGAGACACAGGGGGTGTAAGAGAGACACGGGGGGGTGTTAGAGAGACACGGGGGGGGGGGGGGGGAGGGGGAGAGTGACTCGAGTATAAGCCGAGGGGGGGCCTTTTTAGCCTTAAAAAAAAAGGGCTGAAAAACTCGGCTTATACTCGTGTATATACAATATATATCTGTCTTCGCGATGAGCGCCGAAGGTGATTGTTGCAAAGGCGGAAACTTGAAGTACACGTGGGGAGAGGCTCGCAATGAGCACCGAAGGTCCTCAGAGATGCAAAAGCCTTACATTGAGTGGCAAACTGCATTGCCATGGCTTTAAATTTTATTGCCGTCATTTTTGATGGGCAAGTCGCTAGTACTTTAATAAGAAAGAAACATATACATTTCATTATCTTTCATTCTCCATAACGGTTTGTGCTCTAAAGTAAATGCTTTTTAAATGACAACCAAAGAAGTGTGAATAACATTTCATGCTGCACATTAGGTGCACTGTGGAATATTTTCTTATTATTTGTAGTCTACAAATAGCTGCTTACTGTTTGATAAGAAAAAAATTAAAAATCAATGTTCTGCAGGTTAGGAGTGCCAACAAACAATGAGTGCCCGTGGGTGGAAAACAGAGACCATACATCAAGAAGAATTACAAGGCTCAGGGAGAAATTTGGAAGGAATAGGGAGGCAAATAACAGCAGAGTTGAGAGCTTTTAACTGCTTCTTCAGGGAGGATTTTCTTTCATGTGAAATGAGAGAAGGCCCTGACTTAGTAATATAGGGTGGAGGAGACAGAGAGGGATTTGCTCCAGTATATCAATCTGTCAGTACAAAACACAGCTGTACATAAACAGTACAGAATTTCTTATTTAATAATTAACCTTTATAATGTGGAGTCTTGTGGACAGGTTGTTTATACTTCAACAGACTTTAATATTTCAGTTTTTATACAATAATTTTGCATGAAGAGGAACAAAGCCAGGTTATGGATTCTAAACACCCAAATTTTATGAAACAATGTACAAATGTGTAAAGGCTCATTTTGCATATTGTAAGATCATCCTAAAGATGCACCTCAAGAAGTCAAACACTTCCTCTGCACACATGTTAAAATAATCCTATCCCATCTCAACTATACACATATCATGAGATGTCTGTTACCCATTATACAATGGGAACTTGACCTCTCGTAAAACAAACTGGTTAAATGGCCATTTACAGTGCCTTGCAAAAGTATTCACCCCCCTTGGCATTTTTCGTGCTTTGTTTGCTCACAACCTGGAATTAACATGGACTGTTTGAGGATTTGCATTATTTAATTTACAGAACATGCCCACAACTTTGAAGATGTTTTTTTTTATTATTGTGAAGCAAACAATAAACAGGACAAAATAACCGAAAAAGTCAAGGTGCATAACTATTCACCCCCTAAAGTCAATACTTTGTAGAGCCACCTTTTGCGGCAATCACAGCTCCAAGTCACTTTGGATACGTCTCTATGAGCTTGCCACATCTTACCCTGGGATTTTTGCCTACTCCTCCTTGCAAAACTTCTCCACCTCCTTCAAGTTGGATGGTTTGCGCTTGTGAACAGCAATCTTTAAGTCTGGCCACAGATTTTCTATTGGATTGAGGTCTGGGCTTTGACTAGGCCATTCCAGTAAAGTGTTGCTTTAGCAGTGTGTTTGGGGTCATTGTCCTGCTGTCCTGCTGGAAGGTGAACCTCCATCCTAGCCTCAAACCACGCACAGAGTGGTACAGTATTTGCTCAAGAATATCCCTGTATTTAGCACCATCCATCTTTCCCTCAACTCTGACCAGTTTCCCAGTCCCGGCTGCTGAAAAATGGGATGGTGTTCTTTGGGTGATGGGATGTGTTGGGTTTGAGCCAGACGTAGAGTTTTCTTTGATGGACGAAAAGTTAAATGTTAATCTCATCAGACCAGAGCACCTTCCTCGATACATTTTGGGAGTCTCCCACATGCCTTTTCGCAAACTCAAAACGTACCATTTTGTTTTTTGCAGAAAGTAATGGCTTTCTTTTGGCCCTTCTGCCATAAAGCCCAACTCTATGGAACGGCTTATTGTCGTCCTATGTACAGATACTCCAGTCTCTGCTGTGGAACTCTGTAGCTCCTCCACGGTTACCTTAGGTCTCTGTGCTGCCTCTCTTATTAATGCCCTCCTTGTCCGGGCCTTGAGTTTTGGTGGACGGCCGTCTCTTGGCAGGTTTGCTGTTGTGCCATGTTCTTTCCATTTGATTATGATAGATTTGATGGTGCTCCTGGGGATCGTCAAAGATTTGGATATTTTTAATAACCTAACCTTGACTTCTCAACAACAATGTAATGACAGATCATGTGACTCTTAGATTGCACGCAGATGGACATCATTTCACTAATTATGTGACTTCTGAAGGGAATTGGTTGCACCAGAACTTTTTATGGGCTTTATAACAAAGGGGGTGAATACATACGCACATGCCAATTTTCTAGTTCTAAAAAACAGTTTTATGTATATATTTTAATAATTTCGCTTCAGCAACTTAGACTATTGTGTTCTGATCCATCACATAAAATTCAGATTAACAAAACATTGAACTTAAGGCTGTAATGTAACAAAATAGGTAAAAATTCAAGGGGGGGGGGGTGAATACTTTTGCATGGCACTGTACCTCACTGTAAGTGCTCTTCATGGTGTGAAAGAGCACAAGACTATATGTTAATATTATCTATTTTTTAATTATACTAATAACAGCTAATCAATATAAAGTTTTAATTCTGTTGACATACAAAGTGTATCCTGCCTACTGCTGTATGAGTAATAATTAGTAATTCAGCCTGCTTTTAGGAGATCTTTACTGCAATGCGGTCCAAATTGTGCTTAATTGAGTGGCACTTTAATGATGATACAAATGTTAAAACCTACACTGTTACCCTTAACATAACCTTAACAAAATAATAAATACTGTATATACTCGAGTATAAGCCGACCAGAGTATAAGCCGAGGCACCCATTTTACCACAAAATACTGGGTAAAATGAGTGACTCGAGTATAAGCAGAGGGTGGGAAATGTGCTGTCCCCTGTGTCCCTCTTGTGCCCTCTGTGTCCCCCTCTCTCTCCGTGTCTCTTCTCCCCTCTCCCTTCCCTGTGTCTCTGCCAACCTCTCCCTTCCCTGTGTCTCTTCCCCCCTCCCTTATCACCCTCCTCAACCCCACTCCTCAACCTCCCTCCTCAACCTCCCTCTTCAACCTCCCTCCTCAACCTCCCTCCTCAACCTTCCTCCTCAACCTCCCTCCTCATCCTCAACCCCCTCCTCAACCTTACTCCTCAACACCCCCATTCTCATCCTCTCTCCTCAACCCCCCATCCTCAACCCCCCTCCTCAATCCCTCACCCTCAACCTCCATCCTCAATCCCTCATCCTCCCTCCTCATCCTCAACCTCCCTCCTCATCCTCAACCTCCCTCCTCATCCTCAACCTCCCTCCTCATCCTCAACCTCCCTCCTCAACCCCCCCATCCTCAACCTCCCTCCTCATCCTCAACCTCCCTCCTCATCCTCCCTTCTCAACCCCCCATCCTCAACCCCTCCTCAAGCCCCCATCCTCATCCTCAACCCCCATCCTCATCCTCTCTCCTCAACCCCCCTCCTCAATCCCCCTCCTCAACCCACCCATCCTCATCCTCAACCCCCTCCTCATCCTCAACATCCCTCCTCATCCTCAATCTCCCTCCAACCCCCTATCCTCAACCCCCTATCCTCAACCCCCTCCTCATCTTCAACCTCCCTCCTCATCCTCCCTCCTCATCCTCAACCCCCTCCTCAATCCCCCCATCCTCAACCCCCTCCTCAACCTTCCTCAACCCCCCATCCTCAACTTCCCTTCTCAACCTCAACCCCCCTCACCCCCCTCCTCAACCTCAACCCCCCTCAACCCCAACCCACCTCCTCAACCTCCCCCCTCAACCCCAACCCCCCTCCTCAACCCACCATCCTCATCCCCTCCTTCTCATCCTCAACCTCCCTCCTCATCCTCAACCTCCCTCCTCATCCTCAACCTCCCTCCTCATCCTCAACCTCCCTCCTCATCCTCAACCTCCCTCCTGATCCTCAACCTCCCTCCTCATCCTCAACCTCCCTCCTCATCCTCAACCTCCCTCCTCATCCTCAACCTCCCTCCTCATCCTCAACTCCCTCCTCAACCTCAACCTCCCTCCTCAACCTCCCTCCTCAACCCCCCCATTCTCATCCTCTCTCCTCAACCCCCCTCCTCAACCCCTCATCCTCCCTCCTCATCCTCAACCTTCCTCCTCAACCCCTCATCCTCCCTCCTCATCCTCAACCTTCCTCCTCAACCCCCCATCCTCAACCCCTCCTCAAGCCCCCATCCTCAACCCCCTCCTCAACCTCAACCCCCCTCCTCAACCTCCCCATCCTCATCCTCTCTCCTCAACCCCCCTCCTCCTCATCCTCAACCTCCCTCCTCAACCCCCCTCCTCCTCATCCTCAACCTCCCTCCTCATCCTCCCTCTTCAACCCCCCTCCTCAACCCCCCCATCCTCAACCTTCCTCCTCAACCCCCCCATCCTCAACCCCCTCCTCAACCCCCCATATTCATCCTCAACCCCCCATCCTGAACGTCCCCTTCTCAACCTCAACCCCCCTCCTCAACCTCAACCCCCCTCAACCCCAACCCACCTCCTCAACCTCCCCCTCAATCCCCAACCCCCCTCCTCAACCCCCCTCCTCAACCTAAACCCCCCCTCAACCCCCCTACTCCACCTAAACCAGCCTAAATACCTCCCCCCTCTCCCCTCACTTACCTGCTTGTGCTCCGGCCTCCGCTCCTTGTCCCGGCGCCGGCGCGCATGTGACGTCACATGCGTGCCGTATCATTAGCATATACCAGGTGCCGGCACCCGGTATATGCTAATGACGTGGCCGCATGTGACGTCACTCACATGCGCGCCGTCGCCGGGTCCAGGAGCTGAGGCCGGTGCACAAGCAGGTAAGTGAGGGGAGAGGTATTGAGGGGGGTTTAGGTTAAGGAGGGGGAGGGAAAGAGACAAGGGGGTAGAGAGACACACAGGGGGCTATAGACACATGGGGGGGTAGAGAGACACAGGGGGGTTAGAGAGACACAGGGGGGTTAGAGAGACACAGGGGGGTTAGAGAGTTAGGGGGGGTTAGAGAGACACGGGGGGGTTAGAGAGACACGGGGGGGGGTTAGAGAGACACGGGGGGGGGGGGGCGCGGTGTGACTCGAGTATAAGCCGAGGGGGCCCTTTTTTACCTTAAAAAAAGGGCTGAAAAACTCGGCTTATACTCGAGTATATACAGTAATAAGAAAAACAATCCTAAAAGTTGTATTAACAAGGTTACGGTTCACTTTATTAAACTATTCAACAACAACAAAATAATTAGAGAACGGTTGAAAAATAACAGCCAAACAAAGAACACTATTAATACTAGGATAATGCACCTGCACTCAATGTGAAAAATATAACTTAAAGAGATATCTAAGTTTGCTGGATTAATACATTTCTGCACTCTATAGGCAAAAAGCAGCCTATGTATATGCAGCACATCTCATAAAACATTTTATTTTTAATAATACCTAAAAATCCCTCTAATGATTATGTTAACACCCCCAGGAGGTGTCTACACAACTTCCTGATCCCCACCCAAAAAGCATGCAGCATCCGGGGAGCAATATTAACCCACTATTTACCTTCTCTTGCTTGCTCAGCAAATAGAAGAGCAGTGTTGTCAGCCTCCCAGTCACTGCTGGGATATGACTCATCCCTGCTTTCTGACTATGCTGTGTGCTGTTGCCATAACAACTAACATAGTGCTATGTCTCAAATCCTTCATCTAACTGGATTGGCCAAAACAAGTTGGAGGGGGTGTTAACCTTAATTTTAAACTGTCAAAAATTACAATAGATTTTATTAACTTTAAGGTAAGTGTTTAAATGTTTATTCTGGTATTTTTTCATGCAAATTTGTTTTTTTAGATACTATTAAATCTCCTCTATCAGATGCATTCATAATCCAGGAAACTTACATATGCCTTTAAATGAAATGAAATCTAACTTGCTGATTAAGATACAGAGAGCAAATAACCCTAAACGGGGCAACACTCCTATTTGAGGGCTCTTTGTTTGTTATTTCCTTATCAACCACAGGACCAACCTAAGAAATTTTAATAAATATTAAAATGATTCCTGATAAACAGCAACCTACATTCATCAGCTTATTATTTAGCATTTGTTTTACGACAAGTGTGTGGACATGACACAGCTGGATGCCATAGATTATACAGTGATGATAAAGTCCAACTATACTCATAGGTTCCTGCTTTCCATTAAACATACTGTAATCGTTAATGAAAATAATCTCCTCTAAATTCACAGCCCATTGTTTCATTTCATTGTCAGCCATGCTTGCAGCATACTAGGAGTTAGTATGCTGCTAGGCAAGTGTCCGTGTGAGTAAAGTGCCGCTAGGCCTCTGCCAGTAGCTATCACCAAATTTGGTCCTTTAAATGAATTGTGCCATTCTGATAAAGATTATGCCGTTTTTTTTTTTTATTCAGTGTCTATTATAACAAATGAGAAAGAAGAAGCCGTTGATGTAGCTACTTTGAAGTTTTTGTTAGAGTTGCTAATGATGTGTACAAAATAATAAAAAAGAAGTACAATTAGCATGTGTGTCCCAAAAAGGAGAACATTATAAGTAGGTTGGAAGTTGATTGACATATAAAGGGAGTCAGTGTAATGTTCTTTACACTGTGCATGTATAATGTATGAATGCTTATTTATGCATATTTATCCTGCACAGGTGTCATTTTGTGATCTATGAAATGGATTGTACAGATCATATGCATACAGGCTACACAAATAACAATGCCATAAAAAGTCATAACAGCAGCTTCATTTTAGCACTTTGAATATAGTTCATCATGGTTTAAAGAAAACAACATGGCAGCATGGCTTCTGGGAATTGATGCAAATCATCAGGTCTTGTGTTCTTGAAAGAATAAAAGCACACCACCTCAAAAATAAATTGGGTTGCTTTTAAAGTGCTTTAAAGCGGAGTATAAGATGTACTAGCTGTCAAAACCTGCTCTTCATTGGGCTTGAAAAGCTCTAAGAGACCATATCTAAACGCTGGTTGTATAGGTTCTGTATCCCCACACATAGGACAGTTTAACCGGATTCTAAGACAAGATGTAGAGTCTCAGGCCAGGTTACCGGGTACCAGGACGAGTTGCAGAAATTAATTTCTGATTTAAAAAAATAATAAACGCCTTTCCTCTAAATGAAACACATCATGAAGAGCCCAAACAGAGCATAACATGTATTTTTTTCGGTACATCATTTTATAGAGGTTTTGCCCTAATCAGGAGTGATCCACTTGAATTACCCCCACGTGGGCTAGGACTGGCTCCAAGGACCCCAGTCTGTCCATTTCCCCAGCTAGGTGCCAAGGAGTCTACAGCCTCAGCTATCTCCGGTCAGGATCAGGGCACAACAGGGTTTTCATAAGATTCTGTGAGCCCAAGAGACTGAATGTCTGGTTGGGGGGTTTGGGTCCAATCCGAGTAAGGGGATATTTTTATTGGCTTAATGCAATAGTTCCTCCCTAAAAGACCCTTTACACACAAAATGATGATCCTAAATTTTAAAATGGACCCAGAGATCTCTATGATCAGATAACCTGGTGGAAAGGGGCCTAGAGGTAACAAAGCAACAAGTGGTAAAGTCTTTCACAAGGTCCTTATGGCCAGTATAATACCCCTTCGATTCAACTGGCTATGTGAGTAATGTTTATCAGGGTCCAGTTCCCCAACCAAATGTTCAAGTGTCCTAGGGTATGTGACACTGTCCATTTGATTCTAGGTTATGGATGAGATATAGATCTCTGTGGGGCTGAGTATACTATTTAGTATCTTAAAAACTCATTTATTCACGAGATGTGCTACATACCATCAGGTAGATAACTGAAAAACGTGGAAACACTGTTGCCTTTTCAAATTAACTTGAATTAAAAACATTTGCAGTTAGGGTTATAGGGGTTTTAGAGGGTGTGCATCCAATAGGAATCTGATGGAAATAGTGACACAAACTACAAACAGTAGTGAATAAGTAATGAATTTCCTATATTGGTTATCTTGTTATTTTATGTTCAAATACAGAAATGGCTCAGTGCTTTTAATATAGAAGGCTGCAAGTTCAAATCCCATCAGCCCTCCTCCATTTTTAATATTTTTTTAACAAGATAAAAGAGAACATATATAAACGGTAAGTGATGGGTATGAGATAAATAAGGGTATTTTAATGCTTTTTTTAATAATTATTTGAACTTAAGTGAAAGATAATAATGTATAAAAGGAGAACTTAGATATGAACTCACAACCTCTTATATTAGAGATAATTACTCTTAGCACTCAGCCATGTCACCATATAATAATAATAATTATTATTATCGTTTATTTGTAATGCGCCAATATATTCCATATAGCTACACAGGGTTTAGGAATAGGCAAAAAAAACAACAACAATATTAACACATTGCGAAAGAATGGAGGCCTGTCTTTGAGCTTAAAATCAAGGTTACATAGAGCTTGTTTCCAAAGCACCTTACAAGACAAGAAAACTTTTAAAATTAGAATCTAAAGTACATTAGATAATTTTACTACCACAAAAAAACGGTGTCTCAAATTATAACACTGTGCCACAAAGTATCATACTGACTCATCATTACAAAGGTATATCCCATATAACAGTTGTCAAACTGCGGGACGTCGTCACGCTGTGCGAGTTGTGTACGAGTTAGGCGGCGCTCATCGCTTGCGCGCCTCGCAAATCGAGGCGAGCCATTAACACTTAGCACTTAGCCGATGCGAGGCGTTAAGCCACTGCAAGGCGAGCCGTTAAGCCACTACAAAGCATGTGACTTAGCCGAAAAACACTTCCTAAACGTGGGATCACCTTGGCATGCATGCGGTTCACAACCGTGGGACTTTTAAAAAAAAAGATATGAGACGTAAAAAATTACGAGGTTAGCGACCGAACGACGAAAATAAAAAAACATTAAAAACATACTAAATACACCCCAATAAATTACAAAAACATCACAGACAGCACGGGGCAACAGCCAGGACGTCTTGGAGCAAATTTAACTCAATTTAGACGATTTTTGACACTCGAAAATCGCATAAGCAAGGAAAAAAATAGCGGCCGAAAAAAATGAAAACAAGGCTACACGACCACGGACCGCGCAAAACACTGCCAAACGCGTAGCACTTTACACTTCACACTACGACCTACAAAATACTATTATTACTAAATATTACAAAAGCCGGAAAGTACTCACGAGACGCGTACCACATTAATAACATTATGACTATACAATGCCGCTTTACACAATAAACCAACAGCTTTACCTCGCGCACGCAGCCTATTTAGAATGCACACGTGGAACATTCATTACACTTTAGAAGCAGGGCAGTAACACTCACATTGTATATTCTATGCAGACGCAAAATACAAACAGATTGTTAGCTCTTCAGCCTATTGCTCGCTGCATATATGAATTATAAATAATTAAAGTATATTAATTTATTTAAGAAATCATTCATTATTACTTAACTACATATACATAGAAATATATATCTCACTCAGAGGACCAAAAGTACACGACAGGAGAGGCTCGCAATGGGCGCCGAAGGTCCTCACAGTCCAAAACGGTTTACATTCTGTGTCAAACAGCATTCCCATGGCTTTAAATTTTATTGCCCCGTCATTTTTGACGGGCAAGTCGCTAGTATCTAAATAATGATTAAGTATAGAAAAAATGTCACATTTAAAGATCTTTAAGAATTAGTATTGCACCAACATATTCCATAGCTTTATACAGGGGTAAAGTACAAGGCAAAAAACTATTTTAAGACATTGCAAAGAATGGAGGGTCCTGTCTTTGAGCTTAAAATCAAAAGCACATAGTGCTTTCTTTAATGCAGCTTACAAGATTGAAAACTCACAAACTTACAATCTAAAGAAGAACAGGTATGTATAAATGTATCCATATGTAAATTGTACCCTTACCTCTACAAGATATGCTGGTGCTATACAGAAAAAAATATAATAATATGATGAAGATGATGAAGAAATAATAGATATAATATGATTTTTTTTTTATTTCTATTTTGCTACAGTGGTAATTTTAGTTTTTATGCAAACAATTTGTATAATGTATAAAGCATGCATGATACAATATCTGACAGAGTCTCTTAAAGTGACATCACATTCTCTTTGGGTCCTGCCCACACATTACTTTGAATCCATTGTCCCAGAAGGAATGGTCCATCATCCATTTCAGCAGCTAACTCAACCAAGTCAAAACGCCCTTTCCCAGAAAGGCTGGTGTCATGAAAAAATAATCATAAAAATGTAACCCATTAAATGCTTTTAGACTCAAAAATAAAAGCTATAAAATTCATTATAGTACTAATATCAGGATTCATATCACATCATCCATCTATCTCTCCACATAAAGGTTTAACTACATAGATTTATGGTTCAATAAACAAGTTCAATCCACAACACTGTTGACAACTGCTTTAAATTATAAAACACTTAAAACTGCTACACTAACACCTTAATCTTCAACATCTGCTCCTCACATAATTGTGTTACACACATACACACTATTTATATGTAGTCAGCAAATTAAAGATACACTTATGCATTTATATTTATGTATTTTTTTAAGCAATACAAAATTAAAAATGAGTGAAAAGGCTACAGAGGGAAATGGGATCTTTCCTGTTCGCTGCCCAAGCACAGCGGCGGCCATCGGCCGCTAGGTGGCACGTCCGAGGGGTCTGTAAATGTATTCCCAGTCTAAAGCACATAATGAGTCAGTACCGGAACCCTAACTCCCATAACCCTAATATCTAATCCTAACACCTCTTACCCTAATACCAAATCCTAACAACCCTCACCCTAACACCTAACCCTAACCTCCCTCACCCTAATACCTAACCCTAACACCCCTGACCCTAACCCTAATATCTAATCCTAATAACAAATCCTAACAACCCTCACCCTAACACCTAACCCTAACCTCCCTCACCCTAATACCTAACCCTAACACCCCTGACCCTAACCCTAATGCTAATAACCCTAATATATACTACTAACACCTCTTACCCTAATACCAAATCCTAACAACCCTCACCCTAACACCTAACCCTAACCTCCCTCACACTAATACCTAACCCTAACACCCCTTACCCTAATACCTAATATCTAACCCTAACACCCCTCATCCTAACACCCCTCACCCTAACAGCTCTTATACTAACACCCCTCACCCTAACACTAAAACATAAGAAATTCAGGGACCCCACTGCCATGCCAGCTAGTGGCCGATGGCCGGCACTGCGCACGCGCAGCCAACAGGAAAGGTCCGGGAAATGTTTTCTGACACCTATTGAGAAAAAAAAAACTGTAAATAAATTTGTGTTTGCTTAGCCAGTTGAGTATTCATAATCACAGTTATCATTCAAAGCAGTTTAGATTTACAGTTGACAGGTTAATAAAATAAGTCTAAAGATTAGTTTGAACTTACTAGGTTAAGCCTATTAATCAACATCATTAAAAGCCCTCTACCTCCACATGTTATCTATTACTCCCTAGACCAGTGGTGGGCAACTCTATCCTACTATTAGCAGTAAAATGAATGGTTGAAAAAGTTCTGATTTGCTCCACCCCTATTAGGTGTCTAGGGAGGTGTGGTAGGATCTGCTCACTAGGCTGCCATGATAGGAGTCTTTATCTGTATCCACCCCAGAGTGAATCTGAGTTTGTAGAAAATGAAATAGCCTCCTTGCCACATGTGCTCAGACTTCTTGAGGGGATCTGGAGAGGATTTGATTTGATTTATTGCAGCAATTAAATAAACAAATGGACTAAATAAACTAGAATGGCACACTAAAATTACTAATGTACTTGATATTAACTGTAGGTTTTCAATGATGCCAAACATGGGACATGTTATTTGTCCCTTTTTAAAAAAAAAAATATATTATTGTAAACTACCTCATCTTTTATTGTATAAATATGCATTTTATATTGATGCCAATTTATATTTTCTGTTACAATGGATGGGTTGAGAGGCAGTGGTTCTTATTTCAACATTTTTTTTTAAACAGAAGATTTCTCTAAGAACCAATGTTTGTTGAGAGGTACAGAAGGTAAATAAAAGAAAGACTTAACACAGGAACAAACTATTACATTGCCAGTTATTGGATATGGTCTTTAAAGCTTTTTTTCATCTTAGCAACTTGACATTTAAACCGTTAGAACGAGGATATTTTGTGGATCAAAACTACATTCATCCTGCCAAATGGTCAATTCAACACAGCCATTTATGAATTGTTCTTTCTAGCTTTCTTAAAACTACCTGAAAAGACCTTTACAAAGCAATTCACACCAATAAAGGCCAGATTTGTTTAGATTAATATATGTCAGCAGGATATTTTCTTTCGACATTACCCTTTCCGCGGGATACATATTGAATGAGCGCCATGTACCTTGTGTAAGTAACTGAAGGTTTCGAACTTCTTCCCGGACTTTAAGCTGAAGGACTTGTTGTAAGACGTATTGTCGCTGGCTTTCCTGGGCAATGCCCATTCGTTCTAGCTTCTTCTCTGTAAGTCTTAGCAAAGCTCGGCCTAGAAAAAAAGGATATGCTAGAATTAAAAAAAAAAAAAATCATACACTGAAAAGGATCATATCAGAAATGTATTATTATTATCATAATTTATTTCTAAAGCACCAAGAAATCATGTTGAATGAAATAGTGTGGTAAAACTTGATGAGGTGATGTTGCTCCACTCATACTCCACTCATCGTCTCTCATACTAAAACCTATCCATTTGACTCTTACCCCCCTCACAATGCACTGCCTCATTCTCTATTCCCTATACCCAGCTCTAACCCACATCTTCAATTGTTTTCTTGCAAATGGCTCCTTTCTCTCTACCTTCCACTGATTATTTCACCGTAAGCAGGCCGATCCTGTCCAATCTTGATCCATCTAAGCTACCTAACTACACCCAAATTTTTCTGTTTCCATTCCATCCAAACTTGAAATACTTGTTTACAACCATCTAACCTACCTTTTATCATAAAACTCCTTACTTGGCCCTCTACAATTTTCTTATCGTATGCAACATTCTACTAAGATCACATATAAACGGCCAAATGACCTGCTGAAAGCCAAAAGAAATGGGCACTATTTCGACTTATCCTCCTGCTACCTTTGACACAGTTTACCAATCACTTCTTATCTGGACTTCTACCTTCCTTGGCCTCTGTCTTGCTACTAGTTCATAGTTTCAATCACATCTAACTGCTCCTTCAGTTTCTCATAGTATGGTCCAACTTCATTATCAATATTAATCATGGATCGGCATCTCAAGGCTCTAATTTTGGGGCCTTATTTTCTAAATCTCAGCTGAATCTCTGGACAAACTAATACACACTCTTGGATTCCAGTATCATCAATAGTCTGACAACACTTAAATCTATATCCCCTCTCCCCTATCATCGTCCATTAACCCAACATCTCCTACTGGATGGCCTCCCATAACCATAACTCTTAATAATCCCATCACATTTCCAACACCAGACATCATGCTTACAGTCATCTCAATCACAACTACTTCCCAAGTCCACTGCCTTGGGATTACTTTGGATTCAGCACTCTCCTTTAGTACCCACATCCATTCACCTGCCAAAACCTGCCGACTTTAGCAACCTAAATCCCAATACACTAACGTATTTCCTGCATTGACTACTAAAACACACTCCTAACACGCCTTCTTGGAATATCCTCACTCCAATGCATTTTAAATGCTTCTGCTTGGCTCATATATCTTACCAGTGGGTTCTAATCTGCTACTCCACTCTACAATCCTTCCCCTGGCTTCCCATATCTACTAGTAAAGGGACAATTTCACCTCAATAAGAAATTGGTTTAATCTTAAAAAGCCTGAAAAACAGACTTTACATTGTACAAGCCTTTTTTTCTCTACAATAATTAATTACTGAGAAATACAGCATTATTTGCCGCTCAATGTGATAATTCAGAGCTCTTGATAAGGGTAGGGGAGGGGTTGTAACTGAGTAACAACATTTAGAGTCATTGTTTTGTCCACCATACGGACAAAGAAGTTGACTGGGATACTAATTCTCACGTTAATGCAACTATTTTGTATTCAGAAGCTGCTTATTTGCATAAAAATGCAGCACTAGTAATGCTGAGTTTCTCATGAAAGATTCACTTTTGAAGAAAATGGCTATTACAATATATAGCCAGTTTTTCATGCTCTTTACGCCTAATAAAACAGCTTGATTTTGGGATGGATCCTTACTCAGAAAACCTGATGCTTTCGCACAAAGCCCTCAATAACACCACACCCTCTCACATATCTTATCTAATCTCCTGATACCCCAACCACCCTCTGCTCAGCCCACAATCTCTATTCGCCCATCATCACCTCCTCATATTCTCGCCTCAAAGAAAACTACTGTGTTGATACTGTGGATATTGTTAGAATACCCTCTATTCTTCACTGCTCCAATGCGCTCTAAACACTAGGGGCCTCATTCAATTGCGATTTTGCCAATTGAATAGGGCTCTAAATAAGCACATAGCATATTTTTTTTAAGAAGTTTTTAGTTAGTGAAGACACTGCTTTTGGATAGATGTTTACTAACTAAAAAACTTCTTTAAAAAAGTATGTTATGTGCTTATTTAGAGCCTTATTCAATTGGCCAAATTGCAATTGAATGAGGGCCCAGTTTTTTTTAAATAAAAGCCACCAATTTGTTCACTAATTATTCAAATAAGATGCATGTTGCCTCACTAGACCAACAAGCAACCCCCTACCCCTTTTTCTCCAATGCACCCTGCTATTTAGATTGAAGGCTCTTATGAGAGCAGGGCCCCAATATATCAGTATGCATAGCATTAAATATAGGGGATACAGTGAATACACAGGACAAACCTTTGTAATATTTTGCCAAATTAGAAATTATACTAAAAGTGAATACTAAAGACAAGCATGATGAAGAAATATGTACTAGTAAGAAGAAGTCTAAAGCAATGCCCTTGTGATAGTCTTTTGTGTAGAGAGTGTTAGACAAACAATGTATTTGCCTGATGGTGGTCTGGTCTTGATTAATGGACATTTGGAAACCTGGCTGTAAGCCGGCATGAACAGGTGACTTCTCAGAGAGTACCTGACGTTGCGATGAGAGGGTGATAAAATAATACAGAGAACAGGCCAATGTAAGCCATAGGAAGAGACAATTATCTGAAATTATCAACATATCGTGGGAGGCAAAAGCCATTTAATGTACATCACCTTTTTCTATCAGTGACTCTGTTACAGCTTTGGAGATTGTAAATGATGCTTATCAATTTTAAATGTGGATTTTTTTTTGAATACATGGTTATTAGATAGCATTTGAAACACAGATATAACGCATGAAAATGTACTCTTGCATAGTTGTTTTGTCCTAAATGGGAACTACTGAGGCTGGATTTAAGCTTGATCATACCATAAATTTTAATGTGTTTATTTATATTCTGATTATTATTATTAGAATAGCTTTTTTTAAAGTTGCTCTTCAAATTTTTTAATTTTAGTGTTTCTTGGTCTAGCAGAGCTGCTTCATGTCAGCCCCTATTACGTGTCAAGAGGTGGGTGATAATCGTTCATGAACACACATCTAAATTATGTAGTAAAACTTAGTGGATGGAGGGCCCTGGTGCCAAAAAAAAGTTAAATTGCCCCCTGTCACCAGTTAACTCAGTTCCCCCCACCCCATACTTACCCAAATACCCCATTTTAGCTGTTCCCCTTCGCTTATCTCCTGCCTGTGTAAACTTGTCTGCAGCACAGCACCAGTACGCGCCTGCTCAAATGTCCAGTGACATCCTCTACAGCACCCAACCCTCTTAGCATTAATCCCTATATAGCAGCCAGCCCTTGTCAGCAGAGATTCTTACACAGCACCCAAACCCAGCACCCACCTCACAAATCACCCATCCCTTTCTCCTTTGCTCCCTCCTCACATAATCCATCCCCTTGTACTTTGCTATTACTTTGCAATCCTTGCTCTCTTACCTTTTTCCCTGATACACATCCCCAGTGGGCTGAATGCTCCCTACTGCTACCTCTTGGAGCTTCAGTGAAAATGCCTGCCCAGGGAAGGGGGTGAAGCCCAGAAGGGGCCTGGGCATTTCAAAGGGGACCATGGGGCTTGGGGACTTCGAAAAGTTAAATGCAAAAAAAAAAAAAGAAGTTACAGCACTAGGCCCTTCCCCAGAAGAGGGCCCTTGTTCACTGCACCCCGTGCACCACTGGTAGCTCCGCCCCTGTCCCCTAAATACGTTCAGATGATAAATTCTGACATTGACAGGGTGCTCAACTTCTCTGGGTCTGTATAAATCTGCTGTCTTTATTTATTTACCATGTGTTTAACATCTATGCACAAACTTATTCATGTGTTAATCGCACCCCTAGTTCTACAAAATCTACTGGTGCTTCATAAATAAAATAATATGATTTCAAAAATAATAATATTCATAATAATCAATTAATAGCCATCATTAAAATCATTTGATCAATAAGGCCATAATATCCTGAAACATAATAATATAATAATAATACAAAATACATAACTCATTACATGAAAATGAGCTGCATAGAGAAATTCATGTGGGCTAGTAAAGAATAAAATACTATGAAGACTAGGTTATTCTTTTCATTAGTTGTAATGTAAGGTTATATGTAAAAAAAAAAAGAAAAAAAAAAAAAGAATAAAACAAAGAACGCTGGCAAGCAATATATAAAATATACATGGATGACACTGCTTTTACATCATGTCAGTTCTTTTTAAATATATCAATGGACACTAAGGACTTGATTTGATATATATCTCAATACATACAATCCATCTTAGCCATGTAGCTGAATAACCTAAGCAGGTTGTCTTCCTTAATATAATACATATTGTACTATAGACTATAGATGCTGTAGGCAGAGGACGGCAAATGTATCCTTTTTCTTGGCACTGAAAAATAAAGCTCTATATTCTCTAAAAGGTCAATAAGGTGAATAATGAGAGACATTACATGACATTATTCACTGTTTAATTATTCAGTAAACCTATATTGTCATTGACAGGGTTTTAGCCTTTTAAAAATGGCAGCAAGACATCAATATTTTTCTTGTTCACAAATGCACCAGTACAGATTTACAGCAATAAATGAAAATACTATGCACTATCCAGGAAATATATAATGATATCCTTAAACTATACTGGAACTGGAGATAAACAGAAGAAAGGCAAATTAATCTGGAGCAAACAGGAGCTAAAAAAATCAGCATAAGTTAAGACTGTCTGTTTTATTAGGTTCAGAAATGCTGGCTAATTCTTGTTGTTTGAAAAACTATATATATATATATATATATATATATATATATATATATATATATATATATATATATATATATATATATATATATATATATATATGTGTGTGTGTATTGATGGCTGCTTCACTCTTCAATTACTATGGAAGATACCGCATTTAGCCGAATCAAGAAGCTTACTATTTAAAATAACAACAAAAATAACACATTTTAAAAGTGACATTTATTTTTTGTCACAATGCAAGAAAAGGAATATTATACCAAATGGACTTAAAATCAAAAATCCACTAGGATCTACACATAACTCAATATATGCTGAAAATGTATGCAGAAGCACAAGTGAAAAACTAAGAAACCACCTAATACATCAACTTTATACAAAGAAACATCATCTAAATCACCAAAGATTAAGCCTCCTTCAACAACTAAAGGAGAGAAACATATATGAGGCTGAGCATGTAGAAAAAGAAATACAACATCTACACAAGAAACAACATGAATTTATAAAAAATAGAAATAAAAAACTCAGCTACCTCTTCCAGCAAAAAAACATACAATAGCGAAAGGAAGAGAAAAGAAACGACCCAAATTTAGCCCTAAATTCTACTAACAACACATCTAAAAACCTACCAACTCAAACTCAACTCAGGAATTATAAATCTCTCAGACCATCAACTATCACAAGCAGAGACCTCTGTTCTCTCCAAAGGATTGTCTTTCTGTCCAGACATAAAACTAGATAAAAAACAACTATACTAGGACATAGAATAATTCTTCAGGAGATTAAGACTGGCAGAATTTTTCTACAACAAGGGACATACCACAACATCATTAGACTGTAACAAGAAAAAAAAAACATATTTCAACCCACAACCTGGTCGTAACACCAAACTGGACAGTTATATAGAAAGCTTTCGCCTGAGAACTGCATCCATTATAACAACACAATATAAAAGAGACTTGCACAATCTTACTCCATCAGAAAGAACTGCCATAAAGATTTTAAAAAACAACCCCAACATCACCATCAAACCCTCAGACAAAGGAGGTGCAGTTGTTATCATGAATACTCAGGACTACATAAATGAAGCCAACAGACAACTGTCAGACAACAATTACTGCAAGAAATTGAACCAGGACCCTACAGAAAAATATACTCTACAACTTAAGAAACTCCTCAAAACATTCCCAAAAAATATACATTAGAAATTAGAACAACTCATCCCCGCAAATCCTACAACTGGGACTTTGTACCTACTGCCAAAAATCCACAAACCAGACAACTAAGGGAGACCAATTGTTACAGGTATGGACACACTGACTGAACAGATATCTGGATTTGTTGAAAACATCCTTAAACCATTAGTTAGTAACACCAGTAGATATATATACAAGTCACCACTGACTTTCTCAACAAACTCAGTCAGATTAAAGATCTACCTGCTAATACACTACTTGTTACCATGGATGTAGAGTTTCTTTAAAGGAATATCCCACACAAAGATGTCACTGAGGCATACTTTAAGTTTCTTTCAACAAACATTCAAAACAATAAATATGGCCCTGATATTATTGTTAAACTAATAGAATATATCCTTACCCACAACTATTTTACTTTTAACCAAGATACCTACCTACAGATTAAGGGGACTGCCATGGGTACCAAAATGGCTCCAGTATACGCAAATCCATTTATGGACAATCTAGAAGAAACATTCTTATCTGTATCCATTTACAAACCATACAAATACTACCGTTATATAGATGATCTGTTCACCATCTGGACAGAAGGAGAAAGCAAACTCAGAGACTTTCATAATTCATTCAACACCTTCCACTCATCTATAAAACTTAAAATGGATTTTTCCACAGAACAGGTAAACTTTCTAGACATTACTATATCCACCTGCAATGGCACTCTCCACTCATCAATATATAGGAAACCCACAGACAGATGTAATTACCTACACAGCTCCAGTTTCCACCCCTCCCACACCAAACAAGCCATCATCCATAATCAAGCTATTTGATACCATCGGATTTGCTCACACACTGAAGACAGTGATAAAATATATATATATATATATATATATATATATATATATATATAAAGTGTTCCATATACTGAACACTATTAAACCAAGATAAAATAAATAAAAACTAATTTTGCACATATTTATTGCTTGTAGGCAAGCATTGGCAGGTTTGCAACACTATGATACACAAATATAACATTTGTAAATGGTAATACATATGTTAAACTACATTACAGAGATGGAGTACTTCCCTCCCTCCCTGTCCCTCACCCACCCACCCCTATTCAGATTCAATTTCTAGAGGCATGGAAATCACATGACTTTCCTGCTTATAGATTATATTATCTCATCTCCAGGAACAGACACCATATTACATACTAGAGCCTTTCACCTCAAATTACGTCTATCAGATCTCTTCCTTCCCTCACTAATTGAAAACCCTTTCTAACTTGCACTCTTTCCTACCTAAGCAAACTTTCACTTCCTCCCTGGCCTTCCTTGCTATTCCTTATCTGTTACTCTTCTCCAGGTTGCTGCCTCTTCCATTCCCTTTAGATTGTAAGTAGCGAGTTTCCAATCTTGTAGGGCACTTTGGAAAAAGCATTTCTACAAACATTTTAAGCTTAAAACAGGGCCCTCCATGTTTTCAAGTTTGTGAATATTGTATTTTTCCATTTTCTTATCCCTTGTAAAGCATACAGGATATGTTGGCAAATTACAAATAAAAGTTAATAATAACAACAACAACAACAAGAGTATAAGGCAGCCAAATAATGGTGCAATGCTACTTAAAGGTATATGTAAGTGAGCTGGGTTATTAATGCATCTGATAGATGAGAATTTATAGTGTCTGAAAACTTTTTGCATGAAAAAACTCCAAAGTAAACAGTTAAACCGTTAGCCAGAGGTTTGCTGAATTTCTTGCTTTTGCAAACAGTTTTCTCTCAATGTTGACACCCCCTGAAATTCCCAGAGATAATTAGCATAACTTATACAATGTTTCTTTTTGGCAAGGGGATTGTGCAGACATGCTCAGTTAGCACCTGCAGTCTGCCCTACTTTTGGAAGTCACATGATTTCAAACATTTTCCTTTCCTGTAGCCAATCGGCATGCGCATGTGCTGAATATTGGATATCTCCTTAAAAACAAGATATCCAATTTCCAAATCTCAGTTGCTGGGGGTGTCTACATCACCCCCAGCAATTTTTTTTATTTTCTGCAAAAAATGTTTGCATTTTTTTCATGCAAACATTTTTTGCTATGTAGGTTATGATGCATTCTACAGGATGCATTCATAACCCACCTCACTTTCATATACCTATAACTTGGACTACTCTGCCATGGTGATATTAAATGCAAATTAAAATGTTTATTTTCCATTGATTTGCTTAATTTTTCAGCAATATTTTTAATTACTTTTGGATTTAAAATGTATATGAAAAATATTAAATACAAATTAAGCTATAAAAAAAACTAAAACAAGTATGCATGGTATACACTGATTTCACCATTGGAGTCCAGAAGAGGTGAGTCTTTGTAAATAGCGGTTAGACTTTAGGTAAACATATTACATGCATGTACATTGATAAACCCCTTCTGGATCGCTACCTTGTTGTGGTTAAGGGGCTTGTTTACCTCAATGGAGCTGTGAGCTATACCATGTAGGGCCACCCAAGATGGGCAGGTCATGGCAGAGAGGTAAGACAAATCGTAGTCCACTGGAGATGAAACTGGCAAACTATATGGACAAGCACAATTAGAAACACAGACAGATATGCCTGGTGTGCTGCTGTTCATAAGGTCACTGAGAGTTAGATCTCCCCTGCCATCCTTTTCAAGCACTTAAAGCATATTGAGCTGCATTTTAATTTCAGAAATAATGTTGTACTACTCATGACCTAAGCAAGGCCCAGTTGGTATGTGCATATAAGAATTTATACCCCATCACCCATTGAATATAAAATTAGACACAGACTATTTCTTGGGAGATAACTGGCCACAGCGTTTATTGGTAAACACAACATGACGTAATAACCATAACGATAAATAAATAAACATAACCCAGAGGGGAGAAGCCTGGACAGAGACAGTACACCCTACGCCCTGAAGCCTCATACAGGGCCTACCGTGTTGGAACATCCGTACCACCGTAGGGTAGGATCTCCCCCATTTTTCCCGGTGACTCCCCTCACCACCCGCCACAGAGAAGATCGCATAATACCTTTGCGAATTCAACTCCCCCCCACCAAAAAAACACCATGGCCAGCCACATACCCTCCTAAAACAGCACGCCACTCTCCACCTCTGCTCATGATCCATCTGCGCCGGGGCCACGCCCAGCTCTGGGCTAAGACCGACAACCAAGGCCACTCTCCCGCATGGTCTGATTTACTAATAGCCCATGCTATTTCCGCCCGATACCTTCCAATTCTCAAGACCACATTCTCCAAAAACCTGTAGGGCTGTTACGGTGGCTGCTTCTGCACCAAGCGAGTGGGCAGCAAGTTCCATGCGGAATATGCCCAAATGCTGCTGGCAATCTCCAACGTTGTAGAATCACTCATAGAGAACCAGTCCCATTTCACAAGGGAAGGTGCACACCACCCTCGCGATTGGTTGGACCAAGAGAGCCGTAATCAAGGAAGGGGGAGCAATCAGCGTGCCCAACACACTGTAACTACCTCCTTTCCCCGCCTGCTCAACTTGGCCGTTGCTGCCAAATGGTCACATGATCACCCTGGATCGCCAGACCAGTCAGCTGAGGTCGACATACCTTATCTGTTTACCAAACAAACTCTTGCTACCATCCGACCAGCGGAAAGAGATGGCCGCACAGAACCGCAAGGATTTAGAATTGTCACAGACCTCTTTCCATAACCGCAGTAACCAGCCATATGGTCATATGAAAGGAGTGACAGCCCTTGTTGCATATAACCCATATCTACTCCTCAGTCCGCACGTTGCCGATCCCGGTACAAAGAGTTGATAATATCCTGGAGCTCACATGAGAAAGCATGTGATACCCTCTGCCTTATGACTAATAACGGATGCTATGCAATAGCGGCCCCCCAGCAAGACCCCTAAGACTTTTTCTAATCAGGGACAACCTGACAATGCCTTATAAATATCTCCATTCCCATACAACGAAAAAAAAAACATGTGAAAGACCCACTGAACACGCACACCGCTACCCTCCCACGGCTCAATCGTGGTTTCCAATCTAGCGTCTCGCGGCATAACCTACACTAGTTCTAACCAGACCGACCAGGGGCCCGACGCCGCTCTCCTGATGCCGTTACGGCCAGATTTGAAAAAAGCTAGGGCATATCACCAATCTGGGCATGTACTTGCTGCCCGCTCCCCATACCAGTCAAGAGGATGTGTAATACCTGCTCGCGACTGTTTGAGCGTCATACCGTCGTGTCAAACCCTACTAAACTCATACCCCTGTTGATTCATGCCTGTCAACCCACCCTAATTAACCCACTGATAGCCACCTCTTTGACTCACTTGTGTCCATTTTCAGGGAGAAATAACCTGTAGTACATCAGTCTGGTCTCACTGAAAGAGTGACCCCGCACTAAACTACCATGCAATGCTATCTGATAGGATAAACAGCAAAACAAAAACCCAGTTCGGTCCTATGCTTCCTTACCCTATCCCCAAGGCCCTGCGTCTTTAGGACGATGTAGACCCAAGTGAAACGATGCCTACCTGAGGGAAAATTGCCGCAAAATGATAAAAAACAACTATAAACAGCTCCCGGAACCATCAGCCACCTAACGGCGGTTATATAACCTCACAAAATTAACACCACCCACGAGGAGATACCCTTAAACTTGATCCTCCTAGCAAAGGAAACATGGACCCTCCGATTCTGAACCACCACAGAATTCGCTGAAATGCCGCAGCAGGTACCTACCATATTGGAGGAGAATACCAACGATCAATAGATCCATGAGCCCTAATCCGGCCAACGGACCAAGTGACCTACAAGACAGAGGGACTTATGTCCCCTCCGACAAGCATCAGATGTACCGCCTTGAACGGGAACATATTACGACACTGTTAACAAGCTGCAAACGTTCCCACAAACCTAACTATTATAAACCTATTTAGCATGCCCATGACAACTGCCTATATGACCTTACCCCTGATAAGCAAGCCTCGCCTGGACCCCATACCCGACTGTTATGACAGTAGCAATACCCGGCTGTTAAGTCAATAAAGCCCTGTGACTAAATCTAAACCTGTCCATAGCTTAAACTAGGAGAACACCATCAATCGGAATTGGTCCTATTACGCCTAAGGCCTCTCTGCCTGCATCCCCGCGCCCTCCTGGTAACCTGATATAGGCTTATGACCTCTGTGCCAGGCAGCTCTACAATGGTGGTAAGCCGACCTTGCTTAGAGCAAGCTACTGAAAGACCCATACCTGGTGCCGTATTACCCTGTAACCTGCCACTGGAGAAACCAACTCCTAGAGGGATACAATACTACCTGTAACCCATAATAGCAGTTCCAAACACCTTATTGACATATCATAAAAGACATAGATGTTATGTAACACATACATAGCACCACATACTCAGCCTGTATAGCGCTATGGAAAATTATAGCCCGTATCCGTAATGGATCCGTAATGGATAATAATAATACACAATAACCATATTAGCCTAGAGATAACCGCCGCATGCGAGAGCAGCAGGGACCAGGACTCTAATATCTCAATAACCCCTATGTATAGATGATATCTAACAAAGAATATAAATGGCACTGCTATAAAATAATCTATATCTGTCGCCGCTTTTACCTAACTATTACACTATTGTGGAAATAATAAAACATTCCAGCCTAACCTAGGCACGAATACAATACAATAGATAAACAGAATAAACTGCCTGCTGCAGGGCATGAACCAGCAGCCCCCAGACATTAGAGTCTGGAGCATAAACCTCCAGAGCCACAAAGACTCTACATACTAACTCACGATCTAGCAATCTAAGTGCAGTTTTCAAAAGAACAGGCCTAGCCAGGCAGCTGCACCTGAGGGGTAACACACCTCTCTAGGAACACCAAGTATAAAACATTACTAGACTTAACTATGTATGACCATACACCTAGTGAAAAGGGGGGGGAAAGACCCCCCCAGCTCCCTAACCACGCCTGACGGGCATGCACACCACGCCGCCGTGCGCTAATATACAGAAAATAAAAAAATGCTGAAACTGTTCTAATCAGTGTCTCCAGTAAATACAAAGTCCTCTAAGAAGTAAGCTTTATACAGTATAGATAGACATTCTGTCACTAGAAATTCCCCATGAGTTCCATAGACTAGATACCCATTTAACCTGAATAGGAATGGAAGAGAATAAACTAAATGCCACATACTCTTCCTTCCAGTGGTCAGGTAGGGAGAAATTATTACACGGCTAGTCCCCATGGCCGCCCAGTCTAACACAGAGCTAACTAGGGACAGGGAAGGTAGCACTGAACAACTATTTCAAACCCATTGAGCCCCAGACTCCCTGGGGAAGGGAGGGGGGAGACCAGGCCCTAGCTTAAAGCTATCATAGTCTTGAATGATCCTGACCTATGAGCAAGTGGGGGGGGGGGATAGATAGATTACTCATGGGGGGGGGGTTACTCATAGGGGAACTCATAGGGGGGAACTCATAGGGGAGGGGTGATTATAGGGGATTATATATTACTTATAGGACTCATGGGGGGGTAGGCGCGCCCGTGTGCACTCTAGCGTGACAGGCGCCTTTGATCCGCCCCCTCCCAGCCTACCCTGAACCCAAAGCCCCACCAGGCAACATACCCCACGTCCCATCGTGGGGACAGACCTACTGGGATGGGCACATCACTGGGATATCCCAGCACCGGCACCCGGGCCCTGCGCACGCGCAAGGGCCACCCAGGATACCGGGACAGCCAGCTGAGCCAGCTACTTGACTCCTCCCGCGTGCCCCCAGCACTCCCCTCCGTGCTCCCTCCACTGGGACAGCACCCCGGAGGCCACTGCGCCAAACCAGCAGGAGCTGCACCCGCAGCACATCTGCTCCCATGGCTAGCTGGCGGTGGACTGGAGGAAATTGGCGCCAAACGCCTACAATGCTCCACCTCCCCCAGCTAGCCACCTCCCGCCCCTACCCGGGCCTGCCAGGTCAGGTGGTCCCTCGCCCCAACCCCAGGCAAGCCTGAGGTGGTCTACGGGCTCTTCAGGAATGATTTACTGTAGAGGAAAAATGTTTGTTCGTGCTTTATGAGATTAAATCAACTTATTGTTAGGTTGATAGTGTCCCTTTTGAGTAATCATAAAAACTACTATTTATATAATTCTGCGATACCTACTAACTGTTTATATTTTGGAGGGACAGAGCTTCTTTTAAGGATACACGCATCCACCCATACACACCCCGAAATATCTCTCTTCTGAAGAAAAGCACTCATTAAAGGACAGGTTGTAGGCTTTCAGCATTGACTCCCCCGTTTATTCTGTTCCCACCTTATTCTGTAAACGTGGAGGAGAAGATGAGAGGCCAAGAAAGTGTATGTATATGTCACAGGCAAAGTCAGCTAAATTTAAAATGTAACTGTACCTTTTTGGCCATTTGAAATGTTCAGACATAAGCCACGTCATGATGGTGCTAATGCTGTGGCCCCATACCAGACCCACAAGTGTTCCTCTTTGGCATTAACTACTATGTTCTATAGACCCTATTTATGAAGTGGTATATCAGACACCGATAGCCTCATCCATGTATACTGTGGTAAAAATGCGATTTTCAACACAACTAATTGTTCCCTTCACTCCATAACCAATGCATATGATGGGTTAAAGTGCCAGCATAAGCTCCAGATAAGGGACTGCAAGAATTGAGTTTACCACTTATTAGTTCAAGAAATATATATTCAGAAAGTCAACAATAAAGCCATTTGTAATAAATGTTACCTACCTGGTGATCTGGATCTGTCTCCACCTCTCTCTTATCACATTACTCACAGTTCTTGTCTGGAAGCCACTGAAGTCACCTGTAAGTTGTTTAATGATTCAGGAGTTGTGACTTATCACCCCTTATCCTTGTGCTGTGTGCATAGGTGCCCATGCGCTCACCTGAAACCACTGTTGTAGTTGCCTGAATTTCCAAACAATAGTTAATTAACTAGATGAAATGAATGAGTCACAACTCATAAATATTTAAATAGCTGCCAAATGATATAAATGGCTTCCAGACAAATAATTTGAGTCAGAGGACAGTAGGCACCTCATTAAGGGTAACATTCCTTTTATACAGATGACTTTATTATAGACTTTATAAACACACATTTATCGAACTAACAAGTGGTGAACTAAATACTTACAGCCATTTACCTGGTTCTTACACTGACTTTTTAACCCTTTACTGCCTGACACAGAATGCAATGTTAGCTATAGCACATAAATCCAATAAACCCTGGACATTGTCTGTAACAAAATTCTGCCAATGTTCTATTTTGCTCAACTGCTGTTGCAATTGCCAGTAAGTTGCCCGTATAAATAAGGAAAGAATTAATAAATAATAAATAAGTATTGCAAAGCCTCACATTACACAGAGCTATTTGACTTACGATCTTGGCAGTGTCATGAAAACCAAAACAATATACCTATATAGTCATCTTCAATCTGTTCAATGTCTTTGGAGTCAAAGATAGAAGTACAATTATTTTCCCCGAACTGGGGAAAACAGTGATTTGTTAGACATTGACAGAGTTATACATATTAGGAAGAATCACCTTAGGGCTGCAAGGGAATGATCCCAATACACTACATCTGGTTTTTCTCTCCTAAAGCAAGAGGAGGATCAGTCAAATTGGGAAAAAGGATGACAAAATTCACAAAACGCACCCACGGAGAAGACATCCCGCAAGAGATAAACACTGACATATTATGTTTAGGATAGCAAACATTCTTCGGAATACATTAGCAATTGATATCCATGATATATTGCTAATTACGCCCGTACATGGAATTCATATACAATTCATCACTGCCCTGTAAAACTCATATTTGGTGCCTGAGGAACAGGGAGATAATGGGGTCTATTCATCAAACACTGAATTCGATGCTCAACAGAAAAAAAATCAGTACAAGTTTTTAGGTCAACAGGAAACTTGGGTGTGTGCGAGTTGTAGAGTAATTTAATATGTGTACAACTATTTAAAGAACTGTTAAAGGGCCATACTAATAAATATATGAATATTTGTAATATGAAGTAATATTGGGTAAAAAAAAGATAATTTACTCAATTTTGGCTGTTAACCCTAAAACCGGCTAGTCTTGTTATCAACATCCAAGTGTTGTTTGCGTCGCTCAGTCGTGTCCGACTCTCTGTGACCTCATAGACCGCAAGATACCATGCTGATCCATTTGGTATTCATGGCAGAGATACTGGAGTGGATTGCAAGTATCCAAGTACCTCATCATTATTTAATGGCTCCCTGGTTTAATGGCTGCTTTTTGCATATGGCTTTGAGGTATCAATAGGCTGTTCAGTTTCAGTTAGGAAGCCAGCAGGTGCACACAAATATATACCGTATTTATCGGCGTATAACACACACTTTTTCTCCTTAAAAATAGGGGCAAATGATAGGTGCGTGTTATACGCCGATATTCCCTCCCCCCTCCTCATCCTCAACCTCCTTCCTCACTCTAAACCCCCTCCGCATTCTAACCCCCCCTCCTCAACCTAAACCCCCCTCCTCAACCTAAACCCCCCTCACTTACCTGCTTCTGGCACCCGGTATATGCTAATGACGTGGCGCGCTGAGGCACATGTGACGTCACCTGGTCATGAGCGGAGTGGA